>BDUI01011494.1:7382-18725 GCA_002335545.1 Apodemus speciosus
TTTTTTTTTTTTTTTTAAAGAATTCTTCTCTTAGTTGCTGACACATCTCTGCTTTGGCATTTCCACTTAAGCAGAAGTAACTGGTTTCAGAAGGCTGAAAACCCCTGTTTGAATCCATGTGCTCACTGCTGTTGATGGATGCCAGAAGATGTTCAAATATCATCTTCCCTCCAGTAAAACAAGCTTTGAAATCCAGAAGGAGGAAGTGTGATTGGCAGCCTGGCATACTTCCATCTTAACTACCTGTCGTCAAATTATTTTAAAAGCACCCATCTATGAGAAGGGGTCGGCTGTCCTTCCTGGCCAGTCACCTTTTGAGGGAGCAACTCTGAAAGGAAGTCTTCCTCCTTTTCTGCGTTAGGAAGCAATTCCTCTTTTTTGTTTTATTTCCTAACACTCAGAGGGCCAACACGAGGGCCAGCCTCTGATGCAGAAGAGGAAAAACCAGCTCTTATCCAGGAGAGAGGTGTTGTAGCCTATGCAGCTAGAAACAGTTTTGCTGACAAATTACCTGTCTTGTGATGATCGTGGATATTTCCAGGTAAAACAGAGGGGTGGCATAAACATGTCAAACAAAGAAAGTCTGAGCAAGTAATAGTGAACCCAAACTCTAGCTAGTGTGGAGAAGGCAATGAGATGTTTGTGCATGGGTACAGCACTAAGGTTGCTTGGCAACCAATGCAGACGACTCCTCTGCCTGTGTCCCATCACAGTTTTCATTCATCAAGCAACATCCACTGTATTACCATTATTGGTCTCTGCAAAAGCCTCTCCCCCGACCCCCAGAGTCTCAGCATCTCTCAGTGACTTCTGCTTACAGGTACTAGAGCTTGCACTAGTCTGCACAGGTTCAAATGCCAGGCTGGCCACAGACTACTTAGGTCGTTCTTACGCAAGTGCCTTCACCATCCTGTATCTCAGAGTCTTTCTCCATCATATGAGATGCCTTTACAAGCTGGACCTCCTCGAAGGCCTGCATCAATACACTTCCATCCAGTTGGAACACTGCTTTTGACAATAAAAAGTTATTAATACCCAGCCCTTCTGATTACTCTCCGCCCGAGGGAAGCTCAATCCCATTCTATTCTTTGCTACTTATGGCTGTCAAATTTTTCTTTTCTTTACTGGGCCCAAATTAAGCTCCCTGCACTTTTTTTTTTTTTTATCAACTTGCCCATCTATTAGGAAACTCAGGGCCAGGATAAGTCTCATTTCTCATCTTCTGACAATCCGTCACAATATTTGAGACAGCTGTAATGTATCCCCAAGTCATCTCAACGCCAAACCTTTTTAGTTTTTAGCAACTTCTCCTTGGATGGCATCTTTCCCAGACTTCCCCCCATCTTTATCACCTTTCTTTGGATGCATTCAGATCTGTTGGCTTCCTTAAACTGCAGAGTCTCAAATAGAAGAGAATTTCTGGGTGTGGTTGAAGAAGGAGGAAATTTTAAAGAGACTTTTTTTTTTTTTTTTGCCCAGAAATACAATTGCATTTAATCTTAGGCACCACTGGTACTGTCAGAGTGTGTACCTAAAACATATATCCACCTCCCCTCCTTCCCATAGTGTGATTTGGAGATGCTTACAGAAATGAATGAGTTTTCTCTTGCTGTTTTCCTAACATGCATATGAAGGGTTAAGCACTTTCTTCTGCAGAGCCTCTTATAACTGAAACCCTTGGAAGCTCATCCCATGGTGGGGTGTACATCTGGAAGGAAGTTGGCAATAGATTTAGATGACCAGTCATCTTAGACTCTCTTATCTTCCTAAAGAGCCTTGTACAGTTTAAGTTACTTACTCAACTCTAACTACAGGCGGAACTGAGACGTAAGCCAATCAGGAAGCAGAGGATGTTCTAGTCATTCTTACTTATATCATTTCTCTATAATCCTGTTGATTGGCCTTCAAAAGAGATTTGTCAGAGGTTGAGGAGATAGTACAGTGTGTGAGGCAGGTGGTTGGCTCACAAGCATAAGGACTGCGTTAGATCCCTCGTGTGATCATGCTTGTGTGCCTGCACACGTGTGTGCACACACACGCGTGCGCACACATGCACATGCACAGCCAAACACAATAGAACATGCTTATAATCTCAACCCCAGGGAGACATACAAGAGGATCATTGGAGCTCACTGGTCAGTCAGCCCAACAAATCAGTGAACTCCAGGGATATAATACAGGATAGCCAGTATTATAAAATGATGGACCGAAGAACACAGTAGCCAAGGCTGTGCTCTGGCCTCTACATATACAGACACACCTGTACAAGTATATCTACCTACATACATGAAACTATACACAAACACAACTGTGTATCTGTAGCGATAAGAAGTCAATACTACTGATTGGCTATGTCTTATGAGAGATATACCTCTGTGTGGGTGTGGTCCAGGACGCATGGTAAGCCCAGGGCTCACGACATGTTTTAGGTCCAACAGACAATACTCATATACAGCATATTTTCAAAGGCTAGAAGATTCGAATGTTTCCCCTACAGAGAAATAATAACTGTTTGAACAGGTATCACATGGTCCTCCACTAATATTTTGTTTTTAATTTTTCAGTTAATGACCTTAGTCGAAGTTTCAAAATGAAGGTGTTCCAGGAGCTAGCAGAGAAGGTTGTGGTAATCTTTTTAAAGGCAGCTAATAGCAGATGTCTTAGGGCGTGTCAGCCACACCCCTGTGTCTGTGTTTTATGCATGATGACAGCTGACCCTAGGATAGGAAGCTTCTCTGTAAACCCTTCCTGGATGCACTGCCTGGCAAGGCGAGGGCCTTCTTCACAGATAGCACTCTGAAAGAAGTTAAAAAAAATCTTGCTTCCTACTTGCCTGACAAAGATAATGTGCAACTAAATATAAGCTGTGTGTGAGTGTGTGTGTGTGTGTGTGTGTGTGTGTGTGTGTGTGTCTTAAAAATAGTGAAGACGCTACTTTTCATCTCTGAATCTGGAAGCGGTTGTAGCTAAAATAAAAATAACAACAGACGAACCAAAGCAGGGAAAAGGATATAAAGCCAGCTTCACATCTCTTGCTTTGGCCTCAGAAGGCATTTCCCTGATGTTCTCTGCTAAATGTGACCTCATTCCTCCTCGCCCCATTCTCGTGGCCCACCACTCCTCACGCCATAGTGGTTTTGCGGACGTATGTCCCCACTCTCAGGAGACCGCAGACTCCYRTGGGATGGGGATGAATTATGCTGTTTTCTGCCGTCCGTGCCGTCCTGTAGTGGGACAACCTCCAGTCACTTCTCTCAAACTCTCTCCAGCTTCCCTCTCTAATCTTTTATCCACACGACAGACAAATGATTTTTTTTTTTTTTACCAACAAATCTTGTCATTACATCCTCTCCTCACTGATGTCTGTGTTCAGGGAGGTGTCTCTGGGGTGCATACTCATTCAGATGGCCCACAGAACCCAAGAGAGTCTGATCCCCTCCCTGCGGCTGCTGCCACCATTCCTGCTCTTGGTCCCTGTTCTAGTGACACTCTCCTTTGAGAACCTGGGGCATACTTAGTGAGCACACATTGTGCCCCCCCACCCCCGCCTCACGGCTTCCTGAAGCCACTCCTGATAAGATATTCATGCCATGTTCTCCTGATGCAGTGGTCTTATGCTATAAATTTTCTTCAAGACCTTTCCATAGCACATGTTCTGATACACTGGCAGAATTTGAKATAACTGCTCCAGGATAATAATGTTAAGCCCTAAATTCTCAGAAACCTTCTCTAAACAGGCACGCTACTAAAGAAGGAATTCCACTCCATCTTGGAAAACAAGGAGCAGTCAAGACATATTTCTAGAGATGGGTGGGAAAGTATCTAAATGCCGAGTCAGCTACCCACATAGTTTTTATTAAAAAAAAAAAAAAAANTTTTTTTTTTTACCAACAAATCTTGTCATTACATCCTCTCCTCACTGATGTCTGTGTTCAGGGAGGTGTCTCTGGGGTGCATACTCATTCAGATGGCCCACAGAACCCAAGAGAGTCTGATCCCCTCCCTGCGGCTGCTGCCACCATTCCTGCTCTTGGTCCCTGTTCTAGTGACACTCTCCTTTGAGAACCTGGGGCATACTTAGTGAGCACACATTGTGCCCCCCCACCCCCGCCTCACGGCTTCCTGAAGCCACTCCTGATAAGATATTCATGCCATGTTCTCCTGATGCAGTGGTCTTATGCTATAAATTTTCTTCAAGACCTTTCCATAGCACATGTTCTGATACACTGGCAGAATTTGAKATAACTGCTCCAGGATAATAATGTTAAGCCCTAAATTCTCAGAAACCTTCTCTAAACAGGCACGCTACTAAAGAAGGAATTCCACTCCATCTTGGAAAACAAGGAGCAGTCAAGACATATTTCTAGAGATGGGTGGGAAAGTATCTAAATGCCGAGTCAGCTACCCACATAGTTTTTATTAAAAAAAAAAAAAAAAAGGTGCCCGGGGCTGGAATGTATACTTTAATGGCATACTAGTTTCTTTGGTTAATGAGTTTAATATTCAAAAAAGCTCCCAGAAGACTAGAGTGGAGGTAAACTACTCAGTATGTTTTGGAAATCCCATGGCCCTCCCCGATTAACTGCCTCTGTGGTAGACAAGTCATCCCAGCAAAAACGTCAGGTCACTACAAATGTACCAGGCATGACACCACATCCTTAGATTTCTATCCCACAACCTAAGAAGATCCTGGCTCTAAAGAAGGGATCACGGACGGGACGATGTTGACAACTACTTTGGCCACAAACTACACAGCACTCTAGAAGCCCAGGAGAAAGCCATCAAGGCAACCCTGTGGATTGAGCTCCTTTTCCTGTGAGTGTAGGAAGCGCGCCCATGCCCTCTGTGAACTGACCTACTGAGCCTGCAGCTGAGGTACACAAGGCACAGTCACCCGTCTTCCTGGAGCCATGCGGAGAAAGGTAGCTAGAAAGTTGGACTCCTCTGGACCAGGACCTCTGCTGCAGTCTGTACACCCACTGCCTCTATTAACCCTTCTTGTCCTGTTACCCATTCTTTCCTTTGTTAGCATCCTCCAGGAAGTCGGTTAAGATGCCCCAGAGAACACGAACCCATCCTGCCCTTTACCCGCCTAGACTTTTCATCCTGAAACAGCACCTCCTTTGCCGCTGACAGAGTCCAAGTCACCTGGTCAAAGTGCGGAAAGATTATTACTCTTTTGTGCAAGTGGGCAATATAGCTGGAAATGAAGCCATTCGAGATCCCAAATGCCTGCCYGGCTCCCGTCCATCACCCAAAGGAGGGACTCTCATCMGTCATAGGATATGCACCACTTAGGAGATTTCAGGAGAAGAGCAGAGACACTCATTCAAAAATGTGGATTTCAAATGTCAGTGTGTAGCCAGCTGCTGACTTCRTGGTACCTTCCACTGTTCCCATGGTGACCTCACAGATGTGGGTCATGGAACTTGGTATTGAATTCACAAAACTACTCAGCCTATTACAAACCCTTCTCTATTCCTTTGAACCGTATTCCCTTCTGTTCACCTTAGTATGGATATTGAAGCATCCTTTTATTTTTTCAACCTACTAAAATGGAAGTCTTTAAAAGGCAGGGACCACATTACATTTGTCACTCCATACTCAATGTTCCTTAGTATAATACTATTTACTCACTGCACTAAATGATGTGATGAGTTTCCACTTCTGCCTAAGATTCTTGATTATATGATGAGAAGGATTCTGCGTTATTTAAGGGATCCGTAAGGGTTAGGGTTAGGGTTAGGATCACACACACACACACACACACACACACACACACACACACACACACCAGTAATTGTTCTTAGTGAAAATACAGTGGTTTTACAGATAGATTTATGGTAGATAAATTTTGTGTATAGTTTGTATATCCTTTTTCTTTTCCCTGTATATGTGYCAGRGAAGTTTAATGGAATTAGAAAAGCTTTCAATCTATACCATAAAATGATTTAAGCAACATTTGATATACTTTTCTTACCAATAAAGTAAATTTGGAAAAGGATGTCTAAGATTGAYCAATGAAATATTTTCTGTTTGCCTACAGGCAAGTGAAGAATACAGACACCTAGCTTTTCAGAAGCAGTAGTGGTGTTGGCTAGCAAGCTTTAGAGTGCATGTGGTTGGCTGTGTGGATCCTGAAAGGTAAAACTTGGTTTATTCTAGAAGTGCTTTGGGAAGAGAGATCATGTAACTAAAGATTTCTGACGATCTGAAGGCAACAAGAGTTAACTCAAGAGGCTTCGTGAGGAATCGCTCTAGGAAATGATGAAGCCCAGACAGAAGGAACTGAGTTTACGCCCGGGCTGTCACTCAGAGGAAGACAACAGAACAGGGGCAGGAGGATACACAAACTTATTTTTAAAATTTCAGAACAAAGATCACTCGCTGTTTTCTAAGAGTTCTCCAAATGCCTGGGAGAAGAGACCATCATTGGATATGCTGATGGTGAAAACCAATTGCATAGTGAGCAACAGAAAAAAGAAACTCAGTTCTCAGTGTGTTCAAACAGAAGGGGCAGAACGAGCCAGGCTCTCATCCTCACCTTTCCACTGTCAAGTGACCACAAAAAGGCTCAGTGTTACTGAAACATAGCAAAAGTATCCACAGTAATGCTGCCTGTAAGCCTGAAGTTTGACAGTCAGAGKTATATCTTTAAGAAAGTAAGAGAGGAACATAAATAGAGTCTTAGAATGGAAATGGCTCTTCTTGGCATAGGTTAATGGAAGACATGTTATCACTAAGTTGGGCAGGGAGAACTGATATATTAGGTTACCCAACCTTGATAGGGAAATTGCCAATCTTTATGAGAGATTTACAGAGTCTTGTCAAAAGACACAGGAGAAAAGGCTTTCCGTTTGCAAATGTGTCCATTTCTCTCCCCTCCCCAACTGGGCCCCTAACCTGTCATCAGGATATATTATTTGTGCCCCTGTAAATTCTTCTTCCCTACTTTGATTTGAGAAGGTCCTTSTTTTATTTTTGCTTGGCCATGATAGTTTTCCCTACCTTTGCAAAGCTGAACATCAGCCCATCTCCTCCTGTCCCGACAGATGTATAAATCATCACAGGACACTTTCTATTTCTTTTTTTAAACATACTTTTTACTTTTGAAATTATAATGTGATTACATCATTTYCTCTTTCCTTATTCGCCTTCCAACAACTTTCCCATCCACACCACCCTTGTTCTCTTTTAAATCCATTGCCTATTTTATCCTTAGGTTTTATTACATGCTTGTACGTATACGCCACACACTACCTCAAAGATACATGTTAATGACTATGTTACAACTGAAAAGTGTTAATAAAAATTAAAATTTCAAAGGAGTAAGTGGCGTATGCGACGATATGGACGTACCTGCAGACCATCATGCTGGGTGTAATAATAATTCCATTGACAAACATTTTCAGAAAAAAATACATTTACAGAGACAAACAAATGGAGTATTAGCAAATAGATGGCAGCAACTTTTCTGGATGGAACATGCTGATAGTTATGTAACACTTTAGATTTGCTAAAATAAGAGGCAAGGCAAAACAAAACAAAAACAAACAAAAACAAACAAACACACAAACAAAACCAAAACCGGAAAATACTCATAGAAAGGCATGCTTGTTATTTGTGAATCATGGGTCACAAAGCCAATTTTGAAAGGTCCATTAATATGCCAAGGGGGAGTCTGGTAGCAAGATATACCCCTGTACTTGACAGTGTGAAGAGGATGTGAAGGCCAGTGATGGGACTCTCCTTGGCAGTCTGTCCYGCCAGCTGTTGGCTTCTTGGGGGCAGTGATGGCACAGCTAGAGGCTCTTAGGAATGCCTTGTTGCTTCTGTAGGCTTGGCACGATGCCAGCACTGAAGAGGATGATGCTGGCAACAACGCCATAGGGTGATGCTGGTAGGAAGACCAGACCACCACCTCCCTGCCACTGGGATGACATCAAAGTGAGCAACTGTGACATTGTGGAGTCATGTCTTCTAGTCTGCGTTCTCCTATTCCTCTCACTGTGATTATTAAGGAACAGATGATAAGTGAGCTACAAACTCTGCTCGGTGAGCTCTTGTGTTGAGACTCTATACTGGAGGCTGGTTAATTACTTCCTCTCTGGCTAGTTTAGGAGATGCTGACACATGATTCTCAGTGATACATGGAGACATCAAGGCACCTGGGAGACCATCAGTCAGTCAGTCAGACAAACAGACAGACAGACAGACAGACAGACAGACACACACACACACACACACACACACACACACACAGAGTTCCAATAAAAGGGGAATAATTGACATATTAAAATGTATAGGAGGATACCAAATCCAGAAGGACACTAAACCTATCTCACTTTTTAAGACAGACAGAGCCCAGTGCMCACAACACATCAATTAAAACCCTCTGTTTCCATGAAGCTGTCAGCTGCAGAGTGGCTGCCAGAAGTCCCCCTTCTCCACGGGTGTCCTGAAATGAGTACCTGGGGGCACCCAGAGCTATTAATAGGTGGCTGGAATGACATAAAATGTCACAATGCACCTTCCCAAATAAAAACGTGTCCAGACTGCTCCAGAAGGGAAATGGCCCAAAGTACTTAAAAAAATTATTGCATTTTCCTTTTTCTGAACTCCTACTATATTTTATAAGGGGAAGCTTGTCACTTCCAAGGTGTCTGGCTTCTTTCACTTCAGTTCTGCAGGGTCCTATAACTCAAAGATGGCTAGGAGGGTATTTTTGCTTCATTCTTTATATGACACAGGCTAAAGAGGCATCGTTCCTCTTTCTGCAAGGGCAGCGTGTGGGGACAAGGTGTTGATTGTCAATGGGAATAGAGGAAGGGAGGATGGTGATCCCCTGGCACATTTTCTGTGACTGCTTTCCTGAGAGCTCACCGGGGTGCAGTTAGACCCCCACGTATTTCCTAGCTGGAGTTCAGAATAATCACCAAGAGAGAATCCTAGGATGCTGATGTCCTAATCACCCTGAAAAACAGATCTCTTCTCAGGAGAGACTAAGGTTTGGTTCTTTGCTGACTTCTAGAATTTAACCTTGAAATTCAAAAGCTGAGAGTGTGGACAAGTCACTTAAAGGTTGTAGACACATGCCCCTTCATTTATAAAAAGACGGACTGCAGCATGAAGCTCATTCAAGCCGCACGCCCAGTTTTTAAATTCCTGGATTGTATCAATGAGGTAAGAAAGTTGCCCCTGGAACTGACTCAAGAATGCTCTCAGTGTGGGTCAAGGTCAGTTGCCATAACTTCACTGGAGGACGATTCAAAGACCCCTCGCCTTTATAACAGTAAATGCTTCTCTACTTCCAACCCAACTCCAGCTTATGGTCTCTCTGATTTAACTTTATTACTCTTTTGTCTTGTCAATAAGAACATAATAGTGTTCTTTTTTTTTAAAAAAATGACAGCTTTTTTTTCTCTTTGAGGTTTATTTCAGACAGTTTTCTTTCTTCCTAATGAGGCTGATCCACTCTTGCGGTTGCTTATTGTCTTCTTTTAATGGGAAGGTTTTCAAACACGGAGAAGAGACAGAAAGGACTGYTTCGTTTTACCTATTTATTTCTTGCTGGTCCCTTTGTCAGTTTGCAGTCACCTTAAACACCACTTCTAAATCACAAGTCTCTCTGGAATGTGGAACATTCTGAAGACAAGGTGCCTCTTTTTCTAACAAGATCCTGCCCCAGCCACTTGGCAAGTCCACATGACCCCTCCATTGGAAGCCCTCTGGCCCCATGTTTTCCTTCTCGAACCATAGGGGCTGAACAGCTTTAAAGGTTTTTGATCAGGTCTCATGCAGGGCAACATTATGCATTAACTGGCATATTGGAACTACCACTGAGGCACCATTAGTCCACAATTATTGGACTTTTAAACTCCAGCCCCAGCTAGCCCTCTCTAAGTGTGCTCCACACCTTAGGCTGAACAGAAGTGCCTGTGGCCATGAGGTTGTTTCTTTTTCTGGTGAGATGAATGCAAAGATTGGAATTGCTCAAGAGAAAGTGGGCTTTGAATGTTTGTGTTGTGTGCATGTGAATTCGTGCATGTGTGTGTTGTTTATGTGCATGTGTGCATGCATGCATGTGCACATGTGTGTGTATGTGTGTGTGTGTGTGTGTGTGTGTGTGTGTGTGTGCTCTCACATACTTGTGCCTGCATGTATACATGTGAGATATCCTCAGGACCCAGACAAGGTCTGTAGAGAACGAGAACCAATGCTCAGATCTGTAACCAACTGGCTTTGCAACCCAAGGCTACCTTTCTCTCTTCTCAACTGGTTCTTCCTCCCCAGGTCACTCAACAAACCTCTCCTTGAATCATATTTGATTTGAAAACTGTAACAGGGTTTCTATGTGTAGCTAGCTGCATAGAAACATACACGGCAAGAACAAATGGTCAATCACCCGGTAGAGAACCTTAAAATGTAAGAAAAAGTAGTTTTAGAACCAGCTCTCTGCATTTAATCTGTTTAGATTTTTTTGTCCTTTTTTTGTTAATCTTTTTGAATTTTTTTCTTCCTGATACTGTGGGGTAAATAACTTGTAAGATATTGAGTCTAATTCTATGCCAGCTACCACAGAAGTGACAATGATGGTTAAGAGGCCAGTGAGGCAAATGGCTTGGCTAAAAAGGAGGGATTTTTGGAAAAAAAAATGGAAATAATGTGGGGTAAAATTGAGATTTTAACAAGTTTCAGTTATTCTTTATTAACAAGATCAAAACCCAAATGAAACTGTTTGGGGCTCCCGAGGGACCCCCATTACCTGCAGTTTTGTTTTCTGAGGGTAGAGATACCTGTGGTCACGTATGACCTGAAAAGGTTAAATAGGGAATTCCACAAATAATCAGTTCTAAGTTTTAACTTGAATGCCATTCTGAGTCAAATGGTAAAGGTCAGGGCAACCCCTGCATACTTCCTGGGACAGGACTTGCCCATTTTTCTAGTGTTTCCCCACCGTGGGGGTTACAGTAGAGCCACTAATGAAGAGTAACCTATGGTGGACTAATTTAAATATCTACTTTTGTATATGTCCTATGGTGATAATCCTCAAGACACGGTCAGAGGATGGACACTGAACAGGATGAGTACTTGGATTCTGGGAGGCGTGGTTCTCTGAGGCTACGGCCACTCACTGTTTTTTTTTTTTTTTTCATTCAAACAAAGACACTGAATGCAGTTCATTCACAGGCTCAGCACAGGCTGTTAAAATTATAACAGCTACTGAATGAACGAGGGCATGCTTGCTTAATTTCTTTTTAAAAGTGATGTAAGTGTCCTGGACATATAAGACGGAGAGACTCAAGACAGTGACAAGAAGTGATATCTGTTTCTTCTTCCTCC
>BDUI01011497.1:38406-48804 GCA_002335545.1 Apodemus speciosus
TATCTTTGTATATTTATTATGTTTACTGTTTAACTGTAATTTTATTGATTTTATATTATCTTGTCATATAATTTTCTTGCGTATATTTCCCCATTAATTAATTTGTTAATTTAGTTATTTATTTGCTTTGCACCCTGACTGCAGCTTACCCTCCCTCCCCTCCTGCCAGTGATTGCCTCTTCTCCCCCATCCCCTTCTACTTTCTCCCCAGAGAAGAGAATATATTAACCTGCCTTGGTATATCAAGTGCAGTAGGACTAGCTGCATCTTCTACTATTGAGGCAGAACGGTTAGAGGCAATAGAGTTAGAGACAGACCTGCTCTTGCTTTTAGGGTCCCACATGAAGAATGAAATGCGTATCTGTTACATACATGTAGGGGGCTTACATCCACCTCATGCATGCACTTTGGTTTGTGGTTCAGTCTCAGTGAGCCCATACATGGACCCAGGTTAGTTGATTCCGTAGATTCTCTTGTAGTGTCATTGAGCTCTCTTGCTCTTTCAATCCTTCCTTCCCTTCATCCACAAAATACCTAAAACTCTGACTAATGTTTGTCTGTGTGTATTTCCATCAGCTTCCAGGTGAAGCCTCTCAGATGACCGTGATGCTAGGCTCCTGTCTACCAGTATAGCAGAATATCATTAAGAGTATCAAAGTTGGGCTCTCATAGCACAGGTCTCAAAGTGGAATAGGCACTGTTTGGCTATTCCTTCCATTTTTGCTGGGTATTTTCTTCTATCACCCTTCATCTAATTGATTTCATGCAATGCCTTTCCTGAAAGGGAGTGGAACCTGTGGGAGGTCACTTGGGGAATATCTGGGAGGACTAGGAAGAATGTGTGTCGGGATATTTTGTATAAAGAAAGAACTAGTTTTCAATAAAAGGGTCCCTCATTGACCATGGATATTACTATTTTAGGTACTCTGGCTGCTAGAACTTATGGGAGCCTGTCTTTTATACAGGATGCTACAGTTTCAAGCATATGTGACCATGTCTGGCTTTTACGTGCATGCTGGGGATTTGAACTGAGAACCATGTGTTTTTAAAGGGTTTTTACTCACTGAGCCATCTCACCAGACTCCAGAACACACACAAATAACATTTCCATGTTGTTTCATCGATGTACTAGTTCCTTTAAATCTAAGTCTGATACTAAAACCGACATAAGACTGCTTCGTCTTTTTTCTTTACTAATGCATATTTTTCCTCTTTAAACACAATGAGAAACTATAGAAAAATGAAACTATAAGCATAAAAATATCACATACAGAATTATTTTAAAAAAATGGTGGCCATAAAAAAGTGACAATAACCATGAAATAATATTTGCCATGATATTTCTAGAGAAGTATTCTATCTTCAGACATCTACTATGAGAATGTAAAGTTTCAAAAATGTTATTAGGATCGAGGGGTATAATTGTTTTGGGAGTAGTTTTTGTATTCATATGGATTTTGAAATATATCCTTTTCTTTAGGAATATTTAAAATACATTTATTTGCATAAGGTGTGGAGTAGCACACATGTAGGTCGGAGGATACCCTGTAGTATTCAGATCTATCCTCCCTGTCAGGGGAGTTCCTGGGGCAAGACTCAGGTCCTCAGGCCTGTCAGCAGGATCCTGCAAGCACTCAGCCTTCTCAGCAGTCCACTGCATCTTTTCTTGAACCAAATGTTTTTGATATTCCAGTTTGTATCTTACTGAGAATTGCTGCAGAATATAATTTTTTTTCAAGCCTCACAGGGCCTTCCACCTGATTCTATATAACCCTCACATTTCAATGAAAATGAATTAGTCCTTTGAACCAGGAAGGTCACAGTTATTGCTAGAAACAGGATTCAAATTACCATCTCTAATCAGCATCTTTTCATGTAAAAGCGTTGAAGCTTTGCTCCGTATTAGGAATTGCTTTTTAAGAGATTTACATGAAGCTTCTTCTATCATTCCTATATCAGATATTCAAATGCGTCACAGGCACCAAATGGCTCCAAAGTTGCACAGAAGAAATCTACATGTATTAGAATTCCTGATAAAAGCAGCTTGGGATTGAGAAAGATTTGTTAATTGTGGCAGATCTGGAGATCTCTGCCTTAATGAAATAAGAGATTATTGATGGACGCTGAAGCATGAATTCGGCTGAATGAATTCTTTGCACATGACAAGTCCAATTATAATTTCATTTGACTTTAAGTGCTAAAATTCAATTTTCCTTCACCCTTATTTAAAATCATGGAGTCATTAATCTAATTTCATTGTTGTATATGATTAAATATTATTTTATTGAATGCATAATGCATTCTTTTTTAAATACTAGTGATACAATAATGAAATTAATTTATTGTTTTATTTGATTAATATCCACATGCCTCAACACCTTGTTTTCTCAGAGTTTATGCTAATATGTARTAATCTTCTTTTAATCCTAGAGAGAGCTACAAGTGTGAATTGGGAGGGGTGAAATCCTGCATGCTGAATATATGTTAATTCCAAAAGGATAGAGAGGGATCATAGTGTTCTAAATGCAAATTTCTAGGACCAGGCAGAAAACTCATGATAAAATCTACCTCAAATGAGAAGGATTTTCAATAATGATGAGAAAACATGGGTCATGGTCTCTGGAGACACTGGTAAAAATCTACCAGTAATCTCCAACAGCAAAGCCTATTATGCAGCAAGCATTCTAGAAAGAAAAATGGAGTCACAAACCGAAGAGAAAAGAAAGTGAAACATCCTCACAAAAAAATAATTATATGGTAAATGCCCTCAGGGGGAAAAACATAGCAGACAGAGATACATAACTGGAAAGACTTACAGAATATTTGAATCATAACAGAATTAAAAGAGAATAAAGAGAAAAGTTAAAACTGCAATATTTAAACTATTTATTGAATACAATTTCCAAAATATATTGGCCAGAAAATAATCAGCATTTTTAGTAGATTGGCTATAAAAAGTGAACATGTAGATCATGACGTTTATAAGCATCCAGTATACTCAGTTAAGCAATTCCTCTAGCTAAACTTCAATCTATTCATGTACACTTTTCTCTACTTTCCACTTACAATTTATGAATATATAGTGAGGAATGACATTCAGTTTTTTTTCAGAACCCTAATTTAATTGCAAATAAAATTGCTGATTGAATTTACTACTATATTCCTCAAATCAAAATTGCTTTACCATTGCTATTTCAGTTTCAGAATACCTGAAACTGATAACCGTGGTTATCTTAAATTTATCAAATAGTGAAACTGAGATTCAATAAAGTAAAAATGATTCTAAGTTCTACCTGCCCAGACACAAGCATTGTGGACACTTTAGAAATATGCTTTCTGATTTTCCGGCCATTCACATATTGATGGTACTTTATGACAATAGAGTAGAGAAGTGTAGAGGAATTTTAATCCAGCAACATGATTGATTTGCAAGGGATTATATCTAAAGACCTTTTGGATCTACATCATCTTGTTGAAACGCAGACGTGCCAGGCACCCTTAATCCCTCTGCTTGGATATAGACATACCCTTAATACATACCTTTTATCCCAAACAATGAAAATAAGGTTAGTTTATACAAAAAAGCAGCCATATTTCAAAGTGACATCTAATTGAGTGACAAAGTGAAAAATCAGAGAAGGATTTGGCATAATGAGTCAGAGATAGGATATATACCCAAGTCTCATGAGAACTGACAGGAAAGAGAGGCTATTCAAGAGAAGTGAAGAGTAAGAGCAAGTCAGTCAGTCAGTGAAGTTGAGTTTGCTTGAGCTTTTTTATTTTTTTGGTTTTGGTTTTGGTTTTTTGAGACAGGGTTTCTCTKTGTAGCCCAGGCTGTTCTGGAACTCGAACTCACTGTAGACCAGGCTGGCCTCAAACTCAGAAAACTGCCTGCCTCTGCCTCCCAAGTGCTGGAATTAAAGGTCATGCACCACCACTGCCCGTGAAGATAAAGTCATATTGCTGAAGACAGCGCACACTTTGAAACCAATGCTATCAAGTTTAACCTGACTTTGGAGTCTCTTTCCTTGGGACTAGCTCTCAAAAATTTCATAAGGTGATAAACACAAAGTGCTGAGAGACAGGAGCAATGCATAGTCTTACCAASATGTACATCCTGGGAATAACAATGATTAGACTATCAAGGTGATCTCAGTGGTGCAATAGTGGAACTTTTATTTTGGGGGTATCCAATGGCTCTATAATTGGAATTATGCTCCACTGCAGAGGGACAAATCTATACCTAGTATTGCAAACCTAGCCTACTACCTAACACTGCCAAGTTATAGTCATGGGAGGAAAACCTACGACAAGCAATGTTTTAAACCAATATAATAATTCTAACCATATTCTAAATGCTTCTCTTTATACCTCTCACGCCTTATCAAACATGCTTTTGTTTTTGCAACACATAAAGACAATAGGTAAACGTGTAGAGATTAAGAGACTGTACGATGACCAACTCCAACTGGTATATCTGCAACACTACACTTTACTTAAGGTAGCTTAGGGAAAATGAAAGATTGTTAGAGCCTGATCCTCACGTTGCCTGTTGCTAGTGTCCCATAGTGACACATAGTGATACATGGAATTCTCAAATGAAATATCAGCAGTGTGGGTACAGGGACAATGTAAGTACAACGGCTACACCAGGTGTAGTACCAACAAAGAAAGTGGAAACTCCCACAGTGCTACAGGTAGATGAAGAACTATAAAAAAAATCAGTTTCCTTTATACACAAACTCCTTCAAGGGATGTTGTCAGCCCTCTTCAAGTGATGAGGTCAGCCATAGACACATATTAATAAGGGCAATGCTAAATGAAATAAGTATATTGTATATACATGGGTTAATCTTTTTTCTATGGCTGTGATTAAAAGCAACTTGGGGATGAATAATTTAGCTTACAGATTTCAGCATTTCATTTTGAAGCAAAGGCAAGAATCCACAGGCAGAAACTGAAGCACAATACACAGATGGCTGCTTACTGGCTTGCCCTAAAGGGCAGCTTGCTTTCTTATGAAACCTCAAACAACCGTTTAGGGGCAACTCCTCACACAATGGACTAGGCCCTCTCATATCAAATATTAATAAATAAGATAATCTTCACAGACTTGCTAACAGCCCATTGTAATTTGGGGCATTTTCTCAATTGAAGTAATCTCTTTGGATACTAAGAAACAAACAAAACATATCATTATACACATTTGCATATGTGTATACACATATAACATTTATTAAAGGAGAAACCATGAGTATTGGAGAGGATAAAAAGAGAGGTAGTGTTAATATAGAGTGCTCATGTACAAGACTGGACATCTTTAAAAAATTATATTTAAGAATAACAAATTACCTTTCCTTGGACTTCTCCTTCTTTTGGTTTGTCCTGTCCAACATTGATGTGATAATTTTTGTTTTACCTTATTATATTTTATTTTGTTATATCTTTAAAAATGAATGAATGAGTGAAACCTAGGCACTAGGGTAATTGTTAACAACTGAACTGTCATTTATACCTGATGAAAGCGTTAAAAACAACTTTCTCCAATATAATAACATTTAATATATAAACCACCAGAACATGCCCCATGTTTAGGAGTAGTCGAAGAACATGTAATGAACTTCACAAGTTCTTTTGTTTGTTCATTTTGGTTTAGGTTTTGTTTTGGTGTTTTGGTGGTGTGTGTGTGGTGTGTGTATGTATGTTTTTATTTTATTTGATGTTTTTTTGCTTGGTGTTTTGATTTGTTTTGTTTTGTTTCTGTTTGATTTGTTGTTTTATGTTCTATTTCTAAGCTGAGTGGCTAGGGAGGGGAGCAGAACTGCAGGGATATGAAGTAGGGAAATAATATGATCTAAATATATATAAATTAAGAGATTGTTTCAAATAATAAAAGAATAAAACTATTTAACAATCAGTTGATTTATATTTAATATATTTTTATCTCTTGAAATGAAAGTATATTGTACACAATCACTGATTATTAAAGGTTAGCACAACCCCAAGCATGGTGTATATATTTCTTCTAAAAGGACTCTACTTTCAATAATAATTAGAACAGGAAGCTCTTATTAAATTTGTGTCCAGATTTGRTATCAAGTGAAAAATATGGGTTGTTTGGTCCATATAATATCTCTAGAGTGTTTATATTTTCAGGGATGACCGTTTTTGTATTACATGATCAATTGATATGTTCTGTCCTGGAGATGACAATTTCTCTAGGTCTTAGCTTTCTGGATATGCCTTTATTTCTTTATCCAGGTTGAGGCTTCGTGAGCTATGCCTAGCCACATTAGCATGTCTACTGATATCATATTTTGTCAGCTCATGTTTCTGCCATCATTTTGCTGAGACTTCACATATGTAGCTTCTGAAATTTCTAGCAAACAGTGCTAGTTATCTTCCTAAACATTCCATTTGTGGGGCATCGATATTTCAAAAATTACAGAAAGTCACCTTCTTAGTAAGTACTATCACATCTATTCTTTAAACATGTGACATAAATTATACATTCCTAGACCTTTATTTCACTGCACTGAAGATTAAAGTTTACCCACATGTGGAGCTGTTCAGATGTATGATTACTCTTCTGCTACCTAGCTTTGAGCTTCTTCGATGTCCACTCAAACCCATCCTCTCTAATTGTCTGTGATTTTCTGCTCCAAGAAAGTATCTGACATAAGAGAAACTCAGAAAAGTTCAAAGGGAAAAAATACTTTGAAAGAACATATAGTGCTCCAAAGGCTCCTTATTATAAGGATTAAGGAAGTTTTACTGGGTTTGTAAAAGTAATTTTTAATCAGTAATCTTAACTTTCTTCTGAAGGCTGCATCTTAGAAATTCAAAAACTCTACTGGAGATTCATGATGTTCACTACACCATACTAATTTGAAAGTTGTTCAGTGCTTCTTCTCAATGAGGGTTGCATTTGAGTTGCTGGTTATCAAGAATATGAGAAGCGTCCAAGCTCCACAGGCATGATTTATATATGTGCTTATAAAAAATATATTTCATTATCTTCTTGACTTGATTACACATGAGCAATATTTTCATGAAAACGCAAACCCCAGAAAGTGTATATTTGGATGTCAAGAGGTGGGAACGGGAAGGGAAGTCTTGAAGGAATTTAGTGACTAGTAGAGGTGAATTGGATCAAAATACATTTCCTGTATGGGAGTAAGTCTAAAATAATTACTAAAACATACCGTATTCAAAACGAGAGAAATTGTAATGCCAAAACTACTGAGTGAGAATTTTAACCATCTATTTCACACTTTGCAAATTAAATATGCTAATTATGTCTACAGAGTGRAATTACAAGTTGAATTTCAATAAGTACACTTCATTTCTTTAAAATATAATTTTAAAAAATACTTTAGTCTTTTCTAGGTTTGAATTAAAAATATATATATTTACTTCTCTCTATCACTGATTTCTGAGAAGATGACTTAATAACAGGTTAAAAATAAGTATTTTTTTTTTGTGCAACACATAATACTCGGAGGCTGGAAAGTACATTAGCATGTGTTAAGTGTTCAAAAGGTAATTGAATACAGTAACATGGTAATTATCAGCTCTAATTATGATACATAATTACTGTAAGTGCATATAATTGGATAGTTACATGAAACTTCCATGTGATAATAAAAATGTTGTATTATTATTGCAGATGAAAGTGGAGAATTCAATACTAATGTGAGTAAAATTCGGCAGAAATATTCACTGCATTCTTACAAATTCTCTTCTCTCCTTATTTAGATTTAAATGAGTTATGTGGTAGATGTTAATTTGTTGTTCTGAATAAAAAAAGTAATTCCTTCTTTCCACATTTACAAATTATAAATGAAAGAAAAGGAAAAAAGGAGAAAAATGGCATGCCAGACCAAGTAATTTTGAGCTCAGTTGACTATCTGATTCATGTGGAATGATTTTCTCTTTTGCAGAAATTAAATTTCATAATCTCAATACTAATAAGTATGATATATTAAGAAATTTATTTTAGAATACCTTACATATGTGAACCATTCACACATTCACTAAAAATTACATTTAATGTATAGGTATAGTTATAAAATTTATTGTAAAGAATACGTTAATTCATTTATGTAAAAGGTTTTGACTAGAATAATGTCCAGTTCTGTTATCTTTTATATGTCATGAGTACTGAAATTCATACATACCAAGGTATTGGCAAAAGTGGTCTCAACTATTAAGGCAAATTTATAAAGACTATTACACAAAGTGTCAAAGTACAAAAGCAAGGCAAAACAAACAAACACCAAAAAGCCATAATTGCTAAGGTTAAGAGAACAGGAGAGGATTTATTGTCTACAGTACTCTGGACAGTGCTGTAGTCTAGTAGGCCCTGAAGAGATGAGTTCCCACTACCACCTTCAGTAGGCTGATGAGCTAGACCCAAGGCCATGAGACCAGGAGAGCTAGCCTAACTCCTCACTAGCTGCAGCACTGAGGAGAATGTACCTCTGGTGGGCAGCAGAGTAGAGCTGGCCTTGGTGGCAAAGGTACTGTGAGTTGCTCTGAGAACATGAGAGTAGGAAGGCTGATCCTCCCCTTACTGGCTGCTGCATTGGGTGAGTTAGCCAGGGCAATGTTGGAATGTTCACCCAGGTGGTTCTCCCCCAGGAGTGCTGGAAGGCAGACCAATTTAGATTCCTCCCAGACCCAGATACCCCATCTATGATCTGCTGGAGCACAAGAAAGGGCTGGTAATGCAGATCCAAAGGTGCAGGATTTCCATGACTTAGGGCAACAAACAATATTCAAGAGGAGTCCCCATGAGGAGCCAGTATAGAGAGGATACTTACAAAAATCTCTTCCTATTTAGATTGGAATGAGTTATGAGTTTATATGTAAATTCGTTGTCCATAAGTAAAGTAGTAGAACCTGGAGGCTTCTAAATGAGACCAATGACTTGATGCAATGATCATTTGCAAGTAAAAATGTGTAGACAAAAGGGTAAGGGAACACTGTTAGTCAGMTTCCATACCAAGATTGTTTTTTCTATCTTATTTTATTTTATTTTGGAGGCAGTTTCCAAGGGCAGAGAGTGGATACAAAAGGACACGGAGATGAGGGAATTGGAGTGCACAATGAGAGATTCATAAAGAATCAATTAAAAAGTTAAAAATGTGATTCAATGCATATATGTATATATATTAATAAAAGTAGATATTGTATAAGTAAATATTCATCTTTTCAGAAGAAACGCAAAGTGAATCAAACTCACTTCTGAATCATGTTCATATGCTTGCTTTCCTGTAAATGCTAATGCATACATTGTTTTATAAGAAATCAGTATAGTCTAACATAATATGTCCTTATATTAAGTTTTTCTGAATGGCTTAATGCTTGCAAGAGAACTTCCATTGCAGTTCCAGAAAGCTATATAACACTGCCATTAATGTCTGAATGTCCATGTACAAACCTACATCAAAAATATAACTATTTGATGTATACATACTTAAATAATCTGAATATTACAAAAGCAAACAAAGAAGGCATAGATAGTTTTGTTCTCTAGCACATCCACATCTAATTATCTCAATTGAAAACTACATATTTACAACTTATTCAGTTTGCTTGGCATAAAGTTTCTTCATTAGATCTTTCCTTCTTTGGAAATAATTATATTCACTTTGAGGTTACAACGAATCTTTACCCCAATATAACAATGCAACTGATAAATACATGCTGGAAATTGCCCATGTCTGCATGCACTGTGTGCACTTGCACACAGAATTCTATGATGGTGCTGGGTTCTGTATTCTAAAGAACACAAATAGAGTGATTTGTTCATGTTACGAATGTTTAACAGAAAATATTCTAAACTTTGGAGAAGAAATCTGGATGAAGTCCAAAAATCATAAGGCAATGAAATATTTCATTATTAAATAGAATAAGTTAGACAATACAATTTAGTCCAAACACAAACACAGACACATACATACATACATACATACATACATACATACATACACACAGCAAGCCACATTTTATAATAGACATGTAAAGATTCCTTATTGCTTTGAAACTACTTTTCACTTTGAAATTAATTTGAGAGCTTATTTTCTTTTTAAATTTTAATCTTAATAGCACACTAAATTATTTCTTCTTTGCTTGGTTCATTTTATATTGGTGATCTTCTGATTATTTGTAAATGATCCTCAAAAGTCTTTTAATAACATGAATGTATCATTAACAACTTAGCATCTCTAACACAAAGGAATGATAACAATTCCAAAAAATTGAGTGTGTGCTGAAATCTGAAGCTATAATACTGTAAGCTTAAACTTTTGTCTTCAGCCGGGCGGTGGTGGCACACACCTTTAATCCCAGCACTTGGGAGGCAGAGGCAGGCGGATTTCTGAGTTCGAGGCC
>BDUI01011504.1:20720-37689 GCA_002335545.1 Apodemus speciosus
CTAACAAGAGTGGGCCTTCATGATCCTCTGCACACTGGCTGTCCAGCTGTAAGTACATATCACAATGCAGTTGGGTGAAGGTAGAAACCTATTAGAGATTGTCACCTTTTCAACCTTCTTGTCCAAGACCTCCTTCATGAGCTTGCAGAAATTCTAAAACTTTGACTTGCTCTCCTCCATTTTCTTCTTCTCTTCATCCCCTGGTAGCTTCAGGCCCTCCTTAGTCACTAAGACCAGGCTCTTTCCATCAAAATTCCCTGAGCTGCTGCATGTAGTACTCATCTATAGGCTCAGTCATATACACTACCTCAAAGCCCCACTTTGGCCCATATTCCACAAAGACAGCACTGACAACTTGCCCTTTGCTCTCACCAGTGAAATAGTGGATGGACTTCTGTGTCATCTTCATGCAAAGCACATACTTTTATATGGAAGCCATCTCATCTCCAGACTGTGAGATGTAATAGGGAAGGAACTCAGAAGGTGGCAACAGTTAGTGGAATCTTCATGGATTCCAAGCTTTAAGTTCTTGGAAAACTCCTCATAAAATTTCGTGTAGTTCTCTTTATTTTCAGCCAACTCAGAGAAAAGTTCATGGCATGTCTTCRGAATGATAATGTTTTTGATGATAATTTTCAGGATTTTGCTCTGTTGGAATATTTCTCAGGGGCAGGTCCTCAGAGTCAACCACACCATGGTTAAATTTGTAGTACTCAGGTATCAGCTCGTTACAGTGTTCATGATGAAAACATGACAGTCATACAATTTCATGTTTTTCTCATTATTTTCAAAAATGTCAAAGGGAGTTTGCCGGGGAATGAAGAGCAGTACACTGAATTCTAATTGACCTTCTACAGAGAAGTGCTTGACTACCAAGTGGTCTTCCCAATTATTGGTGAGTCTTTTGTAGAACTTGTGATATTTCTCTTGAATAATGTCATCTGGGTTTATGGTCCAATTAGGCTTAGTCTTATTCACCTAGTCTTGATCAATATATTTCTCCTTAGTTTTAATTTTCTTCTTATTTTTGCTGCTGTCATTCTTGTCAGATCCCATACCTTCAATCTTAGACTTTTCTTCATCATCCTTATCTTCCTTCCTTTTTTTACCTTTCTTTTCCTCTTCCTCATCATCACTGATCTCCTTCTCTCATTCCTTCTCTAAGTAGAGGGTGATGGTGGTGGCCAATAAACTGTGAGTGTTTCTTCACCATTTCCTTGACCCTCCTCTCCCCTAAGTATTCTGCCTGAACTTTTTTGAAGGGAGGGATCACTTTGGTGGCCCAGTTAATGGGCTCAGTATGGTCTGCACAAACTCTGAAGGATTCACCAGCAGAAGACTCCTAAGTATATTGCTCATCATCATTGTACTTTGTGAACACAGCCACTTTGTCTGTCCTACTCAAGAGGCCAGATATAATCCAACAACAAATTGGTGGAAATATCTGCACCAACCTGGAGAGCCCCCAATACTGCCTTTGTACCAGACTTAGCAATGGTTCCCAAGATATTTATGAGGTCCTCCTTRGCCATGCCAATGTCTGTGTCTACCAAAGTCAATATGTCTTGAGGGTTGGGGATAATGTCAATTTTCAGCTATTTCCTGCTGTTAAACTTGGAAAGGTCTGTCAAATTTCCATTCCTAATCTTATCTAAGACATCGGAAGCATTAGAAATCATCTCCCAAAGGATAATTTCCTTGTTTGAATAGAAAATGTTGATGATGAAGGAGATGAGCTGGGCAATTTTGGCCTGAAAGGCAATGGTCTCCGACTCTTCCTCTCC
The DNA here is from genome assembly GCA_002335545.1 of Apodemus speciosus. Taxonomy (NCBI): domain Eukaryota; kingdom Metazoa; phylum Chordata; class Mammalia; order Rodentia; family Muridae; genus Apodemus; species Apodemus speciosus. The sequence goes on from BDUI01011504.1 coordinate 22,505, forward strand.
ATTGTACACTTCCTCTGGTACCTTTACAGAAAAGCCACATAGTAGTACAAAGCAGAATGGGCCTGGATTATGTCCAATTGACAAAGCAGGCCCAAGCTGTACAGGAGTGAATCATGACATTTACTGCTATTTTTAAATATCCTACTTTACTTACAACCTCTTAGTTAAGTTGTTTTCCATTCTTACTTGATTTAAAAACATACTGGATAAAAACATCTCATATTGTAGCAACCCAATTATATTTCATCAGTCAGCTATGCTGACATCAGACATTCTGCAACTGAAGACCATAGAATTGTTCTCAGATGAAAAGAGTAAAACAAGCCTCTGCCTGGAAAAAGTATTCACTATTTTAGAGTGACAATGTGGTTCCTAATTTTAGAATAAAAAGATGCTGTGAAGGTACCCTGTAGGCAGTTCCTTTTACAGAAGAAATGCCTTTCTGTTTTAAAATGTTAGTATTTACTATGAGCTGGCTTGAGCATTGATATTTATTTATAGATAAAGTAGAAATAACTGATCTAAGAAAGAAAAGGAAGCTAAAATTTTCTCACTTTAGTCTTGCATGATAGAAGCAATTCCTATATGTAACCAGTAAACAGCATCAATAGACTTTGAACATTTTACAAAGAACATATAGAAAAGCAAACAAAAGTGATACACACTGTATGGGTTGGTGAATTGTAATAACTTGAATCAAGCAAAGCAATTTCCATCCCTTGGAGGGTATGTAAATGGTAATACCCATATTATTCTCAACAACATAAATGGAAAATGACCAAGATGCTAAAATTTTTAATAATGGAAAATCTATTATTTTCAACAACAACAATGACAACAACAACAACAACAACAACAACAGCACAACAGCTACAACACCCACTTAGGAGAATATCACAGCATAAGTTAGGGACATATCAAAAATGATTGTTTTGATAAGATATCACTCACTATAGCCATGTGATAATGCCTAAAGCTAAGCAAGGAACAATAAAAGCAATTTGCTTTTTAATAATCATAATGAGATAAATCTTCTTGATATTTAAACTGCCAGTTACCCATTACAATTATAGACCCATATCCATTTCCCAGGATATCTTGATCCCTGAATTCTTCTATTTTCTTTTCAAGAGAAACAGAATAAATACATGTGTGAAAGTAACCCACACAATAATTTTCTGTAGTTCTGTCTAGAGATGATAACCCCATTGGAGATTTCCCTGTTTTGTGTTAGCATGTATATTAATATCACCATTGTTTTATTCTTCCATTGTTTTTTACACTGAGGAAAATAAATGTCTGTAGGATTATATTTTTCAAACCCTACTATAATAAGGGGTCTTAAATTCTTTAACATCCCATGTAGCACACCATCCACCAGAGGTATTGTAAAGGTAAGGTTAAGAGAGCAAAAGGGGATGTGGACCTGTTTAGAAATAGTTCTTTGGAGCCATACCAAACTTCACTGTCAACATGGCAGGAATTCAATTCACACGGATCAGCAGCAGCAGCAGTGGTAGCTCAATCCACTCACAAACACCATTCACAAGTCATCCATGGCAGTTCAATTCAGAAAAAAATGTGAGGTTCTGCCAATCATCCTGAGTCGACAGAAGCATCAAGAACCTGCCAGAAGATCACAAGTTCTTTGGTGTGCTTCTCCATGCATGGTCAGTGAAGAAGGCAATGCCACCGTGTTATCAACAAAGATCAGTGTAAGCAAAACCCAATGAAGACCAGCAAAGAGTAGTAAGGCACCAATGCCACACAGTTTGAGTCTGTATATATAAGGATATATATATATCCTTTCCAAACATCATGTGTTCTCTCAAACTACTATAGCAAACCACTCTAGCAAACATTACATGTCCCTTTTCCAGAAAAATATCATGTGTGTGTTCTCAACAAAACATCCTTCCATGTGACTGCTTCAACAAAAATATCCTCTCATAAGACAGTTTCCAGAAAAAAAAGACACAACTGAGTCCTCAATGAAAACAGAAAAGTCTACTTCAAATATCCTTTAATCTATCTTAGAGAGAGAGAGAGAGAGAGAGAGAGAGAGAGAGAGAGAGAGAGAGAGTGTGTGTGTGTGTGTGTGTGTGTGTGTGTGTGTGNGTGTGTGGGTGGGTGTGTGTTATCTGTATGTGATATTTATGTCTGTGGGTATGCATACTCATTCACAGGGCCCAGATTCAGACTCCTTACACTAACAATTTGCACCTCATTCCTTCGATCTATAATCTTTTACTGAATGCAAAGGCAGACTCAAAACCAACAATTCCACAATTTATCCTTTTATTTCTGATCCTCAGAATTCATGTATTAGAGGTACCTTTGGCTATTGAATTCATTCTGCCATGCATACTCAGCAAGAATATCTCTACAGCCTCATCTGTCTTCACTTCATTCCCCTCTACCCCTACTTAATAATGGAGAGTCAACACTATTTGTCACCCCCAGTTTTAAAAGGTTATTTCATGTATTCACAGTTTGGTATATTTAGGAATAAATCAAATTGTAGATATTTTCACTTTTAGTTTGTTTTGAATTTAATGTTTGGACAATATAGCTTAGTTTAACAATACCAAACTTAGCTTACAGAAGGAAGTATATTTCAGGTGATAATTTTGCCTTTCCTGAAATTACTATTTTCAAAAAGGAAATCACCTTCTATCTTAGCCAAGCCCAATTTAATTATATATTAATAAAAGGGAATTTCCAAAGCCAACTAGGTTTAACATGGATTTTTTTTATTATAGTTCTTTGGCAGTTTTCATTACATTTAAATACAGTTCACCATGGAAACTATTTAAAAAATAGTATATATGTTTGTAAACAATGTGAATTGTGTGCTTATGAATATCTTCTCTATTCAGCAAAGTTCATGGGGAATAACATGGAATAAGTGGAAAGACTATAATATTTAGAGATCAGAGTAGATTTTGGTGAAATAATAATGTCTTAGATGCAAATTTAATCTTTCTTGAAAACTCAATAATATTTTGATTTATACAAAAGAAATATGATGAACTAAAAGTAGTATGATCTCAACATGCAAAGAAAATGCAAATTAAGTTGAGTGACTCAAGCATAGTGGTACACACTTTTAATCCCACCACTGGGGAGACAGAAGCAATCTGATAACCTCTAAGTTTAAGGCCAGYTTAATCTACCTAATGCTGATTTCTAGGACAGCAACAGTTACATAATGAAATTTTCATCTAAAAAAATACAAAAAGAAAAAAAAAGAATTATCTTGAGTGAAGATAGTGAACACTGTTTGCAGAGTAGGCAAATAGATAAATAAATACATGCCATTTATGAATAAGCAACAATATATAATATTTACATTGATGGGTTTAAACTGTTGTTATAATTATTATCTTTAAAGTCTTGCACAGGCCAAAACACAAAAAAAAACCCAAAAAAATCATTCTTTTTCTAATCCTTTATTATTCATTGTCAGATACGGAGAGATTTCTCCAGTAAGGATATAATGGAAGACCATGTCACTTTGCAAATAAATTGTTTAACCATAAAAAAATTCTCCAACACCAGCCCAATTAAATTATATATTAATAAAAGGGAATTTCCAAAGTCAACTAAGTTTAACATGAATTTTATTTTATCATAGTTCTTTGGCAGTTTTCATTACATTTAAATACAGTTCATCATGGAAACTTTTTTTTTAAAAAATAGTATGTATGTTTGAAACAATGTGAATTGTGTGCCTATGAGCTTTATTCTTGGTATTTCAGGCATCATTTCATGGACACTAAATACAAAGTTTGCTAAAGGACACCCTTTTTATTAAGTTAGATTTAAATAAAGGTTTTATCAATTATTTCATAAAAAAACAATCTCATTAGATATTAAAGTTCTTTTCCATGACTTTTTTCTTGTCATAATTTAAGGTGACTTTTCATTTGTTTTTATTTATATTTGTTTATTGAGGCACTAAATGCTGCCTCCTTCTGTCCTCCAATTCACATAGGCATGCTCCCATTCCCCCACACATTCTCTTCTGTAATGGTGGCTCCCCCAACACTGGAATATCAAGTCTCTGGCAGATTAGTTGCATCCTATCCCATTGAGGACAGAGAAGGCAGCCATGTTTAGAAATGGATACAACAGTCAATCTACAGCTTTAGGGAGAGCCTCTGCTCAAGTTGAGGGATCCACATGGAGACTGAGCTGCATTTATGCTACATATATGCTGGGGACCTCATTCCAGCCCATGAATGATCTTTCATTGGTGGCTCAACTCAGAGAGGTCCCAGATATCCAGGTTAGTAGACACTGTTGGGCCTCCTGTGGGGTCCTCATCCCCTCAGGTCCTTCAATCCTTCCCCCAACTCTTCCATGACAATCCCTGACCTCTGTCCATTGCTTTGCTATGGGTAACTGCATCTGTATCAGCCAGTTGTTTGTTAAAGCCTCTCAGAGAACAGTTATGCAAGTTTCCTGACTACAAGCATAACAGTATAATTAATAATGTATACTAGATGGGGCACACTGTCCTTAGTGGGAGAGAAAGTGCCAGAGGAGAATGGGAAAGTAATGGAGAAAGGGTTGTGGGAGGGGATGACCATGAGGAAGGGCAGTGACCAGAATGTAAATAAGTAAAAACAAAACAAAAACAAACAAACAAAGAAAAAACAATAGTGGCAGGGATTAGTGCTTGCCCAGGGGATAGGTTTAATCTTGGGTGCGAGTGGGTGGTCATTCCATCAGTCTTTGCTCCAACTTGTCCCAGCATAAGGCAGATTTTTGTTTGAAAATATTTCAGGTGGGATTGTATTCTTATACCTCTACTGGGGTCCTGCCTAGTCACAGGAGGTGGCCCTTTCAGGTTCCATATCCCCACTGTTAGGCATCTTGACTGAAGCCACCAATATTGACTGATGGGCGTTTCCCCCATCTCATGTCTCTTGGACTTCATAAAGATTTCTCCTACCCCCTAGCCCATATCCCCTACAAATGGTACTTGGTCAACTGGTGGTCTGCATATAAAGAATGCAAATAGATCCATTTTTATCTCCTTGTACAAAGCTCAAGTCCAAGTGTATCAGGGACCTCCGCATAAAACCAGATACACTGAAAGTAATAGAAAAGAAAGTGGGGAAGATCCTCAAACACATGGGCACAGGAGAAAATTTCTGGAAAAGAACACCAATGGCTTATGCTCTAAGATCAACAAATGACAAATGGGACCTCATAAAACTGAAAAAAAATTCTAGAAGGCAAAGAATACTGTCAATAGGACTAAATTGAAACAAACAGATGAGGAAAAGATCTTTACCAATCCTACATCCAATAGAGGGCTAATATCCAATATATACAAAGAACTCAAGAAGTTAGACTTCAGAGAACCAAAAACCCTATTAAAAATGGGGTACAGAGCTAAACAGAGATTTCTCAACTGAGGAGTCTCAAATGTCTGAGAAGCACCTAAAGAAATGTTCAACATCTTTAGTCATCAAGGAAATGTAAATAAAAATGACCCTGAGATTCCACCTTGATCAATCTGAATAGCTAAAATAAAAAACACAGGCGAAAGCAAATGCTGGTGAGGATGTGGAGAAAGAGGAACACTCCTCCATTGCTGGTGGTATTACAAGCTGGTACACTGCTCAAAATCAGTCTGGCAGTTCCTTAGTAAATTGCAAATAGTTCTACCTGAGGACTCAGCTATACAACTAGTGAGCAGGTACCCAAAGATGCTTCTTGATATTACAAGAACACATCCTCCACTATGTTTATAGAAGTTGCAAACAACACAAATGTCCCTCAACAGAAGAATGAATGCAGAAAATGTGGTACATTTACACAATGGAGTATTACTTAGCTATTAAAAACAATGACTTCATAAAATTTTCAGGGAAGTGAATGCAACTAGAAAATATCATCCTGAGTGAGGTAACTCAGAAACAAAAGAACACATATTGTGTGTACTCACTGATAAGCGGATATTAGCCCAAAAGCTCACAATGACATTGACAAAACCCGCAAATAATATGGAACTTACGATGGAGAAAGACCATGGTGTGGATGCTTCAGTCCTCCATTGAGAGGGGAACAGGATGATGACAGGATGTGGAGGAGGGGGTTACCTAGGAGGGAAAGAAGAGGGGAAGGAAACAAGTGGGAGACAGGATCAAGTACTGGAGGGGACAGGAGAGAGGTAGAGGCTCAGGAAATCGAATAAAAATATTTATCAGTAAAGCATGTGGAAAAGGGGATAGCCACTGGAGGATCCCAGTCTCCAAAGAAATGAGAGGCTCCCAGGGCCCAATGGGGATGACTTTAGCTGAAATCCACACAGAAGGGGGAGATGGAACCTGTTGAGACTACTTCCAGTAAATTGGCATGGCCCTGATCAAGGGATGGGGCTACCTTCCCATCTCAATGTTTTAAACCCAGAAATGTTAGTGTCCAAAGGAAGAACAGGGACAAAAAATATAGAGCAGAAACTGAAGGAGACTGCCCCAGCTGGAGATCCATCCTATCTGCAGACACCAAGGCCGACACCGTTGCCATTGGCAAAGTGCCCTTGCTGGCAGGAACCTGGTGTGGCTGTTCCTTGGTAATTTCAGTCAAAAATTGACCAGTGTAGATGTGAATGCTTGGAGCCAACCATCAGACTGAGCTCAGAGACCCTGGTGGAGAAGCTCGAGGAAGGACTGGAGGAATGAAGGGGAATTGCAACCTCACAGGAAGAACAACATTGGCTGGCTGGACCACCCTGTCTTCTCAGAGACTAGAACACCAACCAAAAGGTGTATGTAGAGGTTTCCACGGTTTCAGACACATATCTAGCAAAAGATTGCCTTTTCTGACATCAATGGGAGCAGATGCCCTTGATCCTGTAGAGGTTTGATACCTCAGCATAGGAGGATGCTGGAGGGGTGGGCCAGGAGAGGGAGGGTGGGTGAAGAAACACTCTCATAGAGACAAAGAGGAGGGAAGAGAGGGAGGATCTGAGATGGTGGGTTTGTGGAGGAGTAACCAGAAAGTGGGATATCATTTGAGATTTAAATGATAGAATGATTAATTAAAAAAAAAAGTTAGAGAGGACTGAAAAAATAATCAGTATATTTCTTTATAGAAATTATAAATGGGCTGAGAAAGAAACTAGAAAAACAATACCCTTCTGCTAAATAATTTGTGATTATTAATCACAAATAATAAAAATATATTACTCTAGTATCCATAGTTATGTGGTTATACTTCTCGGCCTTTGATTTGGTTTCCTTGATCAGCCTATATATACCAATATCATGAAGGTTTTGCTTTGTTTTGTTTTGTTTTGTTTTTGAATTTTTTATCACTATTGCTCTGTTACTCTAACTAAGCAAGTGAAAGATGTATATGATAAGAATGCTGAGTACCTAAAGAAAGAAATTAAAGATTATATCAGAAGGTGGAAAGATCTCCCATGCTGATGGATAGGTAGGATTAACATAGTAAAAATGGCCATCTTRCCAAAAGCAATCTATATATTCAATGCAATCCCCATCAAACTTTCAACACAATTTTTGACTGACTTTGAATATAAATTCTTACCTTCATATGTCAAAACAAAATTTCAAGATAAGCAAAACAATCCTGAACAAAAAAAATGCCTTCTGGGAGAATCACAATCCCTGGCCTCAAACTGTACTACGGATCAATAGTGATAAAAACAAAAGCAAAAACAAAACAAAACAAAACCTTCATGATATTGGTACATGCAGGTTGATCAAGGAAACCAAATCAAAGGCCCAGAATTATAACCACATAACTATGGACACTTGTCCATAGCTATGGCAAAACCATACAATGGATAAAAGAAAGTATCTTCAACAAATTGGACTGGTGTAAGTGAATGTCTGCATGTAGAAGAATGCAAATAGATCCATATCCATCACCTGCACCAAACTCAAGTCCAGGTGTATCAAGGACCTCAACATAAAGCCAGATACACTGAATCTCATAAAAGAGAAAGTAGGAAATACCCTTGAATTCATTGATATGAAATACAATTGCCTGAATAGAACACCAATGGCTCAGGCTCTAAGAACAGCAATTGATAAATGGAACCTCATTTTTTTAAACATAAGATGACTATTTGTCACAGGATTTTCTCTGTCTAATTACATTAGTGCAGAGAAGGTCTGTGATTGCACAGGGAAAAGGAGGAAGAGCTAGGAGTAGGGGAGACAGAGTGAATCAGAGGAGAGGGAGAGTCATGGCCTCTGATATGAACCCAAGTGCAGCTACAAGTAGCTAAGTTTTCACAAGGTTAGAAATGTGGGGATAAAACTTTTATCATTATCAATTGGCTCTAAAATTATTGTATTGACATCTTGTAAATTGTGTTATTATTTATACATAAATCTGATTGGTTAAGCTTTAAGAGTTTTGATTTACTTGGTTACTGGAATGTGTGTCTACTGATTACAGGGGTTTATGGCAGAGAGAAAACACAGCTGGGATGCTGAGGGAGCTAGCTGAGAGAAAATAGTTCATTGGCTAAAACAAGCAGGACTGCTAAGGGACATGGGTTTGTGGCCTGCCAGGCCAGTGCCATGTACCAGAGTGGAAATATGGCCTAGCGGGGCACAAGAGATGGCTGGTATTTTTTGTTTTTTGTTTTTTTGTTTTTTGTTTTTTATTTTATATTTCTGCAACAACTATTGCACATTTAAAATAGTGCCCTGCATGCAATAAAGACACATTCTCCACTATGTTCATAGCAACCTTATTTATAATAGCCAGAAGTTGGAAAGAGTCCAGAAGTCCCTCAAAGGAGGGATGGATACAGAAAATGTGGTATATTTATACAATGGAATACTACTCGGCAATTAAAAATAATGAATTCAGGCAATTTGTAGGCAAATGGTTGGATCTAGAAAATATCATCCTAAGTGAACTAACCCAATCACAAAAGAATACACATGAAATGCAATCACTGATAAGTGGATATTAATGAGCCCAGAAGCTCTGAATACTCAAGGCACAATTAACCAAATCTAAAGATTCCCAAGAAAAAGGAAGAAGTGGACCCTGGTCCTGAAAAGACTGGATCCAGTTTTGTAGGAGAGTATCAGAACAGAGAAATGGTGGGGGGGGGGGKGRTTGGGGAATGGGKGGAGGGAAGAGGACTTATGGGACATATGGTGAGGGGGGGGACTGGGAAAGGGGAAAGCATTTGGAATGTAAACAAAGAATATAGAAATAAAAAAATTAAAAATAAAATAGTGCCACTGGTGCCTCAAATAATGATCAAAGGAAAAAAACACTAAACCTAAGATATTTCAATTCCAAAGTTTTGTACTAGATAGTTGTAACTAGACCAGATTTATATTAAGGCCATTTCTCTTTCTTTTCATTTGCACAGGACTTATTAAAATACTTATAACAAAGATAAAGCCTTCTTTATGAATCAAAAATTCTTTTTAACATTTTAAGCTACTGATTTTATATCCTAAGCCACAATAAGGTTCCAAAATAAGAATTATGCTTTGGTTTTCAACTTTCTCTACTAGGGCATTTACATAGTATCTAGCTGATCTGGTATTTCTACACAGTTATATAATAACATACATACATATAAATACACACACACATGATCTCTTTACAGAAATGAAGTTTTTGTAAACAAACTGCAAAGTATTCTTTAGAGATACTTAAGTAGGCAATCGAATCCTCTGCACCTGCTGCCACTACCAAAGTTTCTTCAACGCATCATGAGTAATGGCAACTGACACAGAACATAGTTAATATAATCTAAGGTGGAAATGTCAGGCATATTCGTATGCTTTGATGAGAACTTCAGGAAGAAATGTGTTTTCACTTGTACAAAGCAGTACAATATAAAGTTAAAGCAGTTGAAATGAAATTTTTTCCTCTATTTCCAAGTACCAAAAATGGAACATATTTGTAAAGTCATAGACGTGTTTTTAGATGCATTTAATATACATGTATTATTTTCATATCAAATATATCATTTTGAAAATATTAGTAGATAGGCCAGTACATATTTTCTCTATTACATATGTTTATATTAAATATAGTAGATATTGATTCAATAAGACTGCATTTTATAATTACAGTATTCTCTAATATGGATAATTTTAACATAAACCAAAACATAAGGAATAGAACAAGGACCTTCTCCATGCCAAACACAGTCTCAGCAACTATTGACCAGTCCTGCTCCATCTGCATTTATGATTATTTTTCTTCATGCTGTATGATTATGAAAAATTACAGCTGCAAGAGAAATTAATCTAGAAGTATCTTCATATATTCTAAAATATAATATACATTAGAACAGACATAACTCTAGAATTAATCTAACACTTAAATAACACCAAAACTTCTGTAATATAAAAGTCCATTCAGATTAAAATAGTTTAGTAGAGGTTTTCTTGCCTAATAGCATTTACCATGAATTGACTTCATCTCTGACTGTCTAATAGTGTATGGAGATTTGCTAGAAAGCTATAAGTGTCTTTATGAATTGGCTAATAACCAGGTGTGGGGATTCACTGTCAATATTGCTGCTTCTTGATGCATACTTCTGCCTCCTGACCATTCTGCAGAAGGTCTATTCAAACATTGTTACTTCCATGGACATTCACTGATTACATTATGTAGTGCCAGGGAAATGTTAATCATCCCCCCAAAAAACAGACAGGAATCAATCTAATGCAASTCACAGCAGGGTCTTATTCAAGCTAGCTTAGCCACTCCACAGCACTGGCACCACAACCACACATTTTTGTTCATGGGGAAGCCCCAAATATCTATCAGGGAAAGGATTTATAGTAAGCAGCAAGTGTGTCGGGGGAGGGGTGAGGGTGTAGGCACTGGCTGGTACTGGGAGTCATCCTGTGGGTGCAGGTTTGTTGRGGTAATAACCTGGAAAGGCTGGTCATGTTGAGGGTGTAACCTGGAAACAATGGTCTTATTGGGGGTTTGCCTAGAGACAGGAGCTAGGCTTGGGTTTTGTTTGGGGGCTAGATTCTAGCCTGTTAATTTACTTGAGATCAGACTTAGGTCAGGTTCTCTAAAATGAAGTCTGAACTTAAAAGATTTGACCTCTCAATTAGGATTGGTTATCCATCATACTCCTTTGTCACATGATTATGGTATTTCTTTTAGTTTACGTTTGGGAAAAAATATATAATCAAAGGTTTATGGACCAATGTTTGAGGTGACTATTGAACTTTATCTTGATTAGACACTGAAATTTGGACGTGTATCAAAGGGTCATATGAGAATTTTAAAATGTGCATAATTATCATGACAATTAAAAACTCAAATAAAACATAACACTGAAAATTCCTCTGCATAAACTGAAAATTCATTGTCTTATACAGGTAAAATGAAACTGTACCCAAGAATCCCTCTTAATAAGATGGTCTATGGAAAATTGTTCCATTTCAATTACAACTGTCACTTGTGGAGCTTTTTATTTTGAAATATAAGTAATCATACCATTTGAACAGGTTGTAATAAATGATTTAACATGGTACAACACACAGCCACAAAATTAAGAAATATTTCACAGTAATAACAATGGTAGAAAACAGCATAGTGACCTTTAATAAAGAAAAGTTTCAGAAGAGATGATTAGATTGAATAGGCAGATCATTAATAGGGTAATTCTGGAAAAGAGAAGTTCTCTGTGGCCAGAGACAAAATGAATATGACTTGTCCATTTGCAATGATATACTCCATTATTTTCAGTAGAGAAAGGGGGTAAAAAGAGTCATTGAAAAAATGGGAATTATGTGGAAAACATAATGGGCAAGAGTAATGTCAATTGATAAGGGCAGCCAACAGTGAACAAGTGCATTCAAGAACTGAGACTTGTTAAAGGATATCACAAACTCCATACATATGTGGAGGGGATGAAAACAGTCGGTTCCCACATAGTCAAAATGCTTCAATATTAGAAATCAGAGAATGAGGTCTGTTATTTGAGATTAACTGATAATATTCAGCTTGGTTACAGGGTACTTCAAGATATTTTAGGAATAAAAAGGACTTTAGTTGACGAATGCTTAGTGGCAATACTGGGTTACAGAACTCTATTTTAATTTCTGATGTGGCAAAGCTAAAATTAGCCAGCAGTAATTTTAGGATGATGTTTTCAAAGTATCATCCACATTCGTTAAAGTTTTAAGTGTTTTTAACTTTGTAGGGCTAGTAAAGTATACTTGTGCTATTTATGTCATAATACATCAGTTGTCCACAATGGGTTCCAAGGTATTTCTGGTATTTCTGACCCTAAGAAACAAGTTCATTTCTGCCTGTCCTCTCCCTCACTGAGTCGTCTTACACAGAGGCTATTTCATGCAGGTGCAAAACTCCCCTAAGCACAAGGATCTCTACATTTCATTCCCCTCTCTGAAATATTAAAATGGAAAGAGTTTTTCATTAGTGCTAAGATTTTTCCATGCAGGTTTCTTTCCATGTTTTATTCCACTGATTTTTAAAAGATATTTTTTCTCTGCCATGCAAATCTTTTGAAATGCTGTGATCTGTCTCCTAGCCATTGTATACATGGCAACAACAACAACAACAACAACAAAATTTCACTAGGAATAATTGGCTCCACAAAGAATAGGAGGGGGCAGTCTGTCTCCAAATGAAAATCATAAAAGCTGTTTTTTGCATGTGGAAGAACTGAAGAAGACATTTATGAACAAAGGTTTTCTAGCAGTTTTGAAGTCCAAATAGTCTAAAACATTATTACAGAATTACCAAAATTGTTGTAAGAGGATTATAAGCTTTGAGGAATGTTTATATCTAATATTTCTCTCAGTATCTTTTCTAACATGTTTTAGGAGACACCAAAACTCTTTTTTTTCTCCCACTCAACATCCTCCCTTGTGATCCTAGCATAAAACTCTGCCTTGGAGGCTAAATTAACATGTTAAATTTAGCTAGTAAGAACAAATATCATGGCTTCTCCATTATTTTGACAGGACTGAAATTGCTCTGGTGATTTATTAATCAACTTATCAAATATGGAGTAGGATAGTGAACATACTAATTGAAAATCAAGAAACAGAGATTAAGTGTTTAATGTCAAAAGCTCAGAGCCAGGTTTCAGGTAATTGCCAAAGAGACAATTCACATGAGTTTTAAATATAAGTACTTGATCTCTGCTAAAATAAAGGCACTTTCTCATTACTTGGAATGGGCTTCTCAGGCATACAATTTAATTTGGATTAAATAAGCAGTTTAAATTAAAAAAAGATGTACTCAATTGTAAGCAAAATTTTAATTTAGGTCTATACAAAAGTACAAACAATCTGCAAGTATTCAAAACAGAAAAGAAAATGCTCTGTTAAATATACACATTAAAAACAAATTATGTTCTCAAAATAAAGCAATGCCTGTTAAGTATTTTGAAAGCTTAATTTGTTTTTATTATATGCTACAGACTAACTGTTTATTATTATAAAAGGTACTATGTATAAAATGATACTGTCTAAAATTTGTAAGAGAAAAAAAGAATGTAACCATTTTAATTCCAAGCTAGGCGTCCTTAACATCTGTTAAAACACACAAAATTCCAGGTCTACCATTTCCTATAAAATGCTTATACTTTGATTTTTTTTACCTATAGATTAMAAATGAAATATGAGCAAATAAATTAGAATAAGGATATATCTTTAAAATGTAAAATCTCAAGTGGCCTTAAAAACAATACTATTGGAAATTATCCAAGTTCAAAAATATTAAAATATATTGAGATATAAATATCTATTTCAGTAGGTCCCCAAATATTATACTAATTGCAACTCCATCTCTAATAAAGTCCTTCATTCCACTTTTAAAGTATATTTCTATTTTTCCCACCCCATCAATCACTATGATTTGAATTTTCTGTAATCCATCCTAGAGTGTGTGAGTGTGAAATGTGATAAGGTAAACACCCTGACTAAATGGAGACCAAGCCTGGAGTGTGTGTGTGTGTGTGTGTGTGTGTGTGTGTGTGTGTGTGTGTGTGTATGATAAGGCTTAGTGTCAGATAATGTAGTGCTGAATGCCTGAGCTGAAATAGACTTAAAAACCCCGGTCTGACAGTTAAAGTTGGCCTATTCCTGAAAGCCACAATGGAGACTCTTCCTGTTGAGACTGACTCATTCCTGGAGCCAGCCCACTGATTCCAGACACCCCAACTCTGGACTGAGGCTCCAGGGGGATCCAAACCACAGACTTTGCTTGYGCATCCATCAGAACTAGGCTACAACACTAACCAGACCAGAGGTAAGAGTGGGTGTGAATAAACATGATTCGTTTTTGATTTATATTTGTTCATTGTTGTTTATGAATTAATACTAGTGTAACCTGATCCTGTGAGTCACAGACACTTTCACTCTTGCCTCCATCCCTAAACCTGACTTGAGGCCGGAAGGATACTTCAATTTCATCAAAGGAAAAATCCATGAAGAAAAAGTCTCAACTCTGAACATCTATATCCCAAATGCACGGGTACCTGTATTCATAAAAGAAACTTTACTAAAGCTCAAAACACACATTGAACCTCACACAATAATGAGAGACTTCAATATCCCACTATCACTAATAGACAGGTCATTGTAACAGAAACTAAACAGAAACACATTGAAACTAATAGATGTTTTAAACCAAATGGATTTAACAAATATCAACAGAACATGTTACCCTAAAACAAAAGAATATCTGTTGTTCTCAGCACCTCATGGTACCTTCTCCAAAATTGGCCATATAATCATACACAAAACAAGCCTCAACATATACAAAATTATTGAAATAATCCCATGCATCCTATCAGATCACTGTGGCCTAAGGCTGATCTTCAACAACAACAACAACAACAACAACAACAACAACAAAAACCCAAACAAACAAACAGAAAATCCATATACCTACGGAAACTTAACTCTCTATTCAATGATAATGTGGTCAGGGAAGAAATAAAGAAAGAAATTAAAGACTTCCTGTGATTCAATGAGAATGATAACAAAGCATACCCAAACTTATGGGATACAATGAAAGCAGTGCTAAGAAAAAAATTCATAGCACTAAGTCCCCTGGTAAAGAATTTGGAGAGCTCCTACACTAGTTCCTTAACAGCACCCCAGAGAGGTATGGGACAAAGAAAAGCAAACATACCTGAGAGGAGTAGATGGTAG
>BDUI01011507.1:6032-18529 GCA_002335545.1 Apodemus speciosus
AGAGAGAGAGAGGCAATTGAATAGTGGCACATGAAACAGGAGGGAGTGAGAAGACCTGGACATGATACAAGAATAATGGTATTCCTTTGCTGCAGGATTTATCAAAGTATTTCCATAGTAAAATATGCCCCCTCAGGAAGCATTGACAGATGGAGTAAAGTAAAACAATCCACCATACCTGAGAACCGTGCACAGTGCCAGCTGGACCCATTTAGAGACTGTGAAGAAATGTCAGTCATTATTAAAGAAGTCCTCTGAGACCAAGAAACAGAAGATTGGTTTGAAAATGCCTCCCCTAAAGGGGCTCTGATAATATACTGCAAGCTGAACTTATGTCCATCACTCATTAACTCCTGTGCGAGTGGATCATTTTGTGTAATGCAGTTCCTACTAATACTGATGATCCATTGATTATGTTTCATGAACTACGCAATTCATTTGGAAATACAGGGGTGGATGTTTGCTTGAGGCATTATATTATACTTCTCTCCTGAGGATTAATGTGTTAGTATTTGTAATGCACACTGAAGATGAAAATTGCTGTATAAATAATAGCCATTATCCCGTACTACATATACTAGCAGCTATTCCATTAGGAAAAGGAGGGCGCAGTAATAAATGGCTATGGTAAGAAGTCAGATGTTGACTGTAATACCAACAGTGTTCTGATGACACCATCTACTGAAGAAAACCACTTCCTTCAAATGTGTAGAAGTTCAATAAACCTTATCTGAAGAAAAACCTTGTGATTAGCTGACAGACAGAGGGAAGGATGGAGGGGCATAGGAGGAGGAGAGGGGGTATTTTTGTTTGCAACCCCAATATGCATGCAAGTTTGAAAGTAGTTGTGTATTTTAGTCTGATGTTGGCTCCAATCCAAAATATTACAATAGTAATGCTTTGCTCATTTCCAGCTTGCTAATCCTGTGGTATGAATGGACAATGTCCTTGATATTGCCACAACTTGACCTATGTTTCTGACATGATATCTAGTGTAACTGAAGAAAGATATAAATGTCAAATGTCAAATGTGAGTTACAGTTCACTAAGGATTAAAGTAAAAATTTACTCAGAACCCTAAATGGAAACATGTGTCATCTGAACAGGCTCAAAAATCTGTCTCTCATTCCAAGAGTGAGGCACCGGAAGCTGTGCAGAAGTAGCTTTGTGTTTAAAAAGCTTCTTAATGCTAAGTAGCACTTAAGGCTTGAGCCTTAAATCTCAGAGAAGCTCTAAACTGGAATACATTTCTTAAACAGTTATACCTAGCTTTTTGGATTTCACACAGCCTCAGAATGTTGGTATATACTGATCATCTATCGCTACAGTCATTTCAAAGGTACAGATCCTTTAATAATCCAGAATAGGAAAAGGAGACTATTTATTCAGCCTGATAAATCCTTCAGATTCTTCATGTAAAAGGAGAAATGAGAGTATTGTAAGTCATGAAGAGCACAGATATTAATATAATTAATATGTAATTTTTTAAAAATATCTGGTAACATATATTGAAGACATTAGAAAAATTTGTCCTCTAACTTGTGAATTTTAAAAAAAAAATATTACTCCCACAGGCTGGTGATAATCTTTCATTGGGCACATCTCTATTGGAAAATGTATTTTAAAAGACAAGCAATGGCCTTTGACAACAGAGGAATTCTACTCATGTATTGGACTAGGATGTAAAAGTAAAATGCCTCAAAATAAGATGAAACACTTTGGACAAAAGGGGTATTTATTTGATGAATTATTATCAACATTTACAACTATCTTTAGCATCATATCTTAAATATAATAAACTAATTTTTATTTTATGTTTATGAGTGTTTTGCCTGCATGTATGTACATGATACATGTAAGTTCTTGGTTCTTGTAGAAGCCAGTTGATGGAGTCTGATCCTTTGGAATGGGAGTTATAGTTAGGTCTGGGCAGTTGGCTACTAAATGTGGGTGCTGTCAATATGCTGGAAATGAAATGTGAGTGCTGGAAGCTAAATGCAGGTCTCCTATAGGAATGGAGATTTCTTATAGACACTAAACCATCTCTCCAGCATAAAAATAATTTATAGCTGATTCCAGATGAATACATTCACAGTACTATTCTGTAATGTTAATAATTATGTAACTTATCCTTGTTTCCTCTCTTTGGTTTACCTCTCAAATCAATTCATTAGCAAATTCTGTGAAATGTGATGTCCAACACACAATTCTGTATCTACCCCATTTACAATTGAAATTGCTCTAAATCTAGCCCAAGGGAATGTCAACTGAACTTCTACCTAGTTAACATTTTTGTACTCTTCCTGTTTACAATTAGTTCTCCATGCAGTATACAGAGTTGTTTGGTAACATAAACCTTCTAATGGTTTTCCATTATAATTATAAGCAGATTCAAATTTTACTTTAGCATTAAAATCCTTGAATGATGTAGCTGTTGCTTACCTCACTGATTACATAGTATCATTCTCTGGGTCCAAGCTGCTCTACTGATACTGACATTCTTTATATCCATTGACTACTAGAGTCCTGTTTTTCCTCTTAGGGCACTCCATTTGCTATAATTTTTCCCAGGGGGTACTGTTTTTCCTACATGTTGTGTCTTGTTTCTTCCTTTGATGCTGATCTGAGAGTAAATGACTCTTTAAAGTTGTTTCCCCACACTTATCCCATTGACTAATTGTGTATTTGTATTTGCTCGTGTGTGTATATGTGTGTATGTTTATGTTTATGTATAACATATTGTTCTTAGAAACTATTATATTGCTGGTTTTTTGAATGTCTATTGTTACATCTTACAGGGTAAGTTCTATGAAAAGTCCTTCTTGCTCAATAGTATACACTCATCATCTCTTAGAATTAGTATAATTCAAAAATATCAGTCACTCCATAAGAAAGTCTTGAACCCCTTCCTTCATAAGTAACAATTTTGGGGTCTGCATGTGTTTAGAATAGATCAGGAAAGAACATAGGTAACAATTATTAAGCAACTACTAGTTAGAGATTGGTTATTCATCATTTTTCAAAAATGTAGAATTGTGGTCAATGAACAGCACTTAAAGGAGCTAGATTTCAGATCAATATAGGAAATGCCTTCGTAATACTTTGTCTCAATGATGGAAATAGTGGCCTCACTGAGGATGAAAGTAGATCCCTAGAAAATTTGAAAGACATGGAAGTAAAGACTTTACATAAATACAATACATGTGTATCTTCAAAGGAAGTATATTTGGACTAAATCAGGAATTCCAAAATGCCATCAGTCCAATAACGGATGGATTATAGGGAACAATCCAGATAACTGGAAGTGCCCAGATGACATGAACAAGTGTACCATGTTGATGTGCATTTCCAGAAAGATTCATAGGCTTCAATAGAACCTTGGAAAGATTCTAAAAGAAACATTCCTTAAGTAGGTATTACCTATTTTGCTATATTCCTATTCAGTTAAACTGCTGGATTATTGATTCTTGCACAATTATAATACATTATAGGCACTCAATAAATGTTTCTTGAATGTATAAGGTATTCACAAATAGCTGAGTCAAAATATTTAAGTATATTTGTATAAATCAAAGGAGAAGGATGCTAATGGAATCTACATAAATGTTCAGGCTCATAAAATGCAAACTGTTGGAGCAAAGTTTGCCATTTCTTACGAAAGGCATTTTTTTTTTTTATGAAACTGGTGCTAATGCTAGGTTTTATTTGTTTGGTTTGGTTTGGCTTTTAACAATAATACATAGAAGTAATCGGGCTATTAGCTTCCTGGGGCTACCACAACACATTTTCTCCAAACACTTTGGCTTAAAACAATGGAAATGTATTCTCTACTCCTTCTGAAGATCAAAACTTCAAAACCATGCTATTAGAAGTTCTAAAACATAACACAGAACACAGGATTGAAATCTGAGCCTATTGTAGCTTCTACTGATTCCTGGCCTCTTTGCTTATGGGAGGGGCATAACTTTGACCTCTGTCTCAATCTTTGACTGTCTGTCCTCCATGTTTGTTGTGCTTTCTCTGTTCTCCATTCTCTTATAAGGTAGCTAGTCACCTATCATGAAACAAAACAAACAAACAAACAAACAAACAAACAAAAATCAAGAAGCTTTTATTACATCAGCAAGATACCTATTTCCACATAAGATCACAGAGAGGAGATAGGAAGGGAATAGCCAAAAAAAAGTGATTGTGATTTGCATTTGTGGAGACACATTTAAATTTACTGCAGGAAAAAAACCCATATCCATAGTGTTTAAAATCAACTTCAGTTGTTTAGTGTACTTTGAAACACTGTTACTGCAGTAACATATTTAATGCCCAGATGACTAGATGAGGTTGACTTTGCTTTATGAAAGGTCACCAAAACGAAATAAAAGAGCAGATTCAAACCTCTTTAGTTCCAGATTTCACCTCATCACTAAATTTTTATGCTGACATTTGTGTTTGATTATTTGTTTTGTTTTACTTTATTTTACATTATTATTTTCAAGACAGGGAAACTAGGAAAACTCTAGGAAACTAGAATTAGCATCAAGATTGCTGTGTAGATAAGCCTGTGCTTGAAGTGATATTTTTTTCTTTCTTCTGCTCCATATGTGATATACCATGTCTGAAAACATTCTGGATTTTAATTATTGTCAGTAGCAAAATAGCAATCACTATTTATTGTGTTTATTGAGAACTGTGGACTAGGCACTGAGCTTAGTACTTCACATCTATCACCTGAGTCAGTCATTACAACAACCTTGTCAGTAATTGCTTTTATGTTTTACATCTTATACTCCAGAAAACAGAGGCTTAGGGAGCTCAAGTAAAATAGCCATTATACAAACTCAAAGTCATAGGTTCTAACAAGACAGAATTTTAAAATTGGTATCAACTGTTGGACACTGGATGACTGTGACTCATGTATCATTTATCTGTCTTTTACATAGTAGAATATGTGTACTGTGTGTTCAATGCAACCAAATCCATGAATAAACTAGTTTAACGATGTTACATCAGTCACATTCTGCTCATAGTCTCAGCCTGCTTCTCTGTTCTGTTTCTGTATTCGTCTCTGTATGACATTATCTCCTCCTTTGTACCCACATGTCAGTCCTGACATGTATGTCATTCTTCAACAACTTTGGCAATGTTTCCAGATGGGTAGTGTGGGACGAATATTTTTAAAGAGACACATCTACAGGGAGGTATGCTCCAAACAACTTTTAGCTTCAAACTAATCAAATTCAAACCACAGGCTTATCAAACAAACTGGAAGCTGCCCCAAATATCCGGAAAATAATACATTAGGATTATTCATGTGCTTAATCAAGTAAATGTCAACATCTTCCCTACTTAAACTTATATTTTAACTAAGTTAATTTTTCACTTTAATCCTCCAAATCATACCCATGAAGAAAATCTACTACTCTGTTTACCAGCTTTGCTTCCCAGTTATTTCTTGGGGAGTAATAATTAGTGTAACGTTTAAGTTCTAAAAGGCGATATCATTTTTAAAATACTGAAAATTAGAGGTCAAGTGTAAAATTGTCTTGCATCTGTGATCACAAATGTAGGCAGCACTCCACACATACAGGTGGGGTCAATACTCCTACCATAGACTGTGAATGGCCTCCCTTGGTGTTATAAAGTGCACAACCTGCAGGGCAGTATCTAGACTCTGGTCATGAGAACTGATTTAGTGTAACAAAGAGCCAATTCAAAACCACAATTGATTACAAAGAGTACAGATCCACACCAGTGATATTTCAAGTTTTAGCAAAGTCAAAGAGACTGCTCCACTGGCAGCTTGTTAAACTTGATAGTAGTCTGACCTGTCTTTGATGAGCTGAGGGAATTTTAGTGAAGGGCAAAGCTCAGAAATTTGGAGTTTTATCTGAACCTTTTCTCAATTCTTCAAACCTCCAGGTGCTAGATACCTCATGGGAACTAGCTTTAAGATTTTGTTGTAATTTCCATTAAAGGTTGTTAAGAAGAAGAAAATATCTTAAGAGACTAACTGAAGGCACTCCAGTACTTCTAGTAACAGCAGGAAACCTTGCCATGCATAAAGACTTGCTAGATCAAAGCCAGCCCCACAAACAAGGAAGTGACCATGCTGCTCATGGGCTTTTAGTGCTGGGCACTATATGCGTGCCTCTGATTCCATTTCAAGACAACTGATGCATAATCTCATCCCATCTATTACCTGCTGTGATACCTATAATTTTCTGTTCTGCCCGGTATGCTTTCCAATAGATAACATTTAATTCCTATTTCAGAAGAATTTTATCTTGGCTTTTGGTTGAATATCTAATTTTCCATATGTGGTAAATTTCAGAAGCAGACTGTAAGACATGCTACAATTTATTGTATGCTTTGTGTGTACTAGGAAGAGAGACCAGTAAAATTTTGTGTCAGTACTGAAATTTAAACTTGGAACTCTAACTCCAGAGTCTAGGTTGTAAAAGAAGGTGAAAAATGTTATTAGGGTCATTAAATACTTTTGTTTTATTNTAGATAGATAGATAGATAGATAGATAGATATTTTTATTCCCTTTCCATCTTTGTTATAACATACCTATTTAGGACGAAAGGACATAGAACAAGAAACCACTCAGAAGTTGTTGTAGATATATACATTTCCATGAAATAAGAAAATAGAAAGTGCAAAGCAGACATGATTAACTGCTTCACAACCTGCCACAATCATTCAGCTAATTCCTGCCTCCAAAGTTATAGTTTCTTTACATGTATTCACAGTATGAAAAAGCTATGGAGTTTATTTTTAAGAATTCATTATCAGCTTTAATTGTCAATGCAAAAAAATTCATACCCAGCTTTATTCATGAAGTAAAATAGTCATTGATATTTCCATTTTAAAGCAAAAGAAACAGATACAGGCAGACAGACAAGGATGTCTTCATCCTCTTGCCATCAAAGAGCCAATTGGTCTGAAACTTATCTTTAAAATGCTGGCAGGTCCTGTATATTCAGACTTTTAACTTTCTAATAGATTCTGGCACATGAGTTTATTTTAAGTTTCCTAGTGTACTGTGAAAAGCTACAGACAATATTTCAGCTGCATAGAACTCTAAGTTGCAAATAGCAAGCAGCTCCTCATCATCTAATCTCACAATAACCAAATTTGAATTTTTTTTGTGATCTGATGGGTTGCTGCCCCTCTCTATTCTCTCAGGGATTATTTGAGGGTTGTGTATAGGAGATTCACTATCTTATTTCCACTGAACCCTGAATCACCTATCCTTATACAAATTGATATTTTTCTTGATACCACAATTTTTAAAGATATTTAAGAGTGTTACGTTTCGTGCATGTATAAAATCAGAGATTCCAAAGCAATTGCTAGGCAAAAGGTATGTGAATTGCTCATACACTGTGGAAATAACCGACAGCATTTGACTTTTATGTTAACATTCTATTACTCATTTTAATATCATGTATGGTGTTAATCGCAATGAAATAAAAACAATAGGTAATATTAGCCCCATTGAGCAGACAAGAAGAGTGAGTATCATGAATATTGAATAGTTTAGCACTGAATTTCAGTCACTTTGATCTGGGTTATTGTCCAAATTACCTTTGGAGCTTTGTTTTTCCTTAGAGGGCAAACGATACAGGGTTTCTGACTCTTGTGTTCATTTGTTCTCTCTTAATCTATATTTTCCTTCTCAACATAAAATAGTACCAACAAAAGAAAAATATAAAATGAACTTTCCTTCTGTAGAAAATCTCCAGTGTAGGTAAGTGGGTTAAATTCAATACAAGGGCAAAAGTTCAGATGTGTTGATATTCTAGCCACTTTAAACTGATATTTCCTTCCTCCTGTATGCTTTTTCAATCTATCATTTCAAGAGGAAATGTGAAAAGAGGAGGGTGATGTAATGTCAGAGAAATAGCAAACCACAGAAGTCCATTTTATCATCTCTCCTAGGCTTTCTTGTAACTAACAATCAAAGAGACAGGAGTTATGGGCATCTCACACTCACACTGTCTACATATCAGGTGGAAATTCTCATTAGGATGGACTTGCTAGAACATCTTCAGCTGAAAGTATAATTAAATATGCCCAACTTGATTGCTGGTAATTCTTTTCATATCATATTGCTAGGTTGTTTTACTCTATAGTTCATCTGTTCACATTGAATTTTCTGAGGATAGAGCCATATCCCTCTGTCTCTGTCTCCATCTCTGTCTCTGTCTCTCTCTCTTTCTCTCTCTCTCTCTTCCTCTTTCTCATCACTTAAATATGCCTTGTTGTGTGTTCACACAAACAAGGAATATTTATTCATTTGCAGATCTAAAGAGTAACTGAAATTTTTCTTGGATTACAGTATTTCTGGGCCCTGTTCACAATCACCCTGGCTTTGCTCCTAAGGATGCATGACAAATATTTATGAGTTTTAAGGTTCATTCCTTCTCTTGATTCCTCAATAGGGAAAGCTATGATCATTCTCTTACCTTGAAAGATTACTTACACTATACTACATATTTTACAAAATATTAGCATATGACAGTGCAGTTATTTCTACAAAATGAATAATAAAACAAAACTGACTTCTAATATTAGCAAATATATTGGGAAAATGACTTTTTTCCAAGACCGTTATTTATTCTCTTTCAAAACATGGTTAATTTAATGAATTCATTTTCATTGATATTTTTATTGTCTCAAATTTCCATATATACATGCTAACAGAGGGAGTCAGACCAGAAACTCAAGTGCTGAAGTATTGTGCAGTAGTCTCTACTTTTAGGACTGCAACTGCACTTTATACAGAAGTTGGCTTTTCTTTTCAACACAGTTTGGTTGCTTGTTAGCAAATGCATTTCCTGACTCCCCAGAGACCTCCTTCCAATGATAACAGGGAAGGCTTTACTTAACAAACACACAAGAATCTCATGTTATGCTCTTTATTTTTTTTCAGAAACAGTGACAGCACAAATGTTTGGAAGTAAATTGCTGGCAAGAGAGGCATGTGGGAAAATAATGAAACTTAAGGATTTGGGGCAAAGTAAGTGATTTCTCTAAACACTTAAATCAATTTTGGAGCTAGAACTAAGTGCTACGTATAGTATTCAAACAAGTTTTCAAGAAATTATTTCTTTGCTTCCAGTCTACATTTTCTCACAGGATCAGAAATTTCTTCCTTTTGACATTTCTGATTAAGCTGGCCACATGCCATTTCATGAAGTTGATTTAATATAAAGGGAAACTGTAAAGCTTTAGGAGTCTCTTGCTGGGATACTCCAGAGGCACAGTCTGAGGACAGGGCTGTAGCTCTAATGGTATACCACATGCCTCAGGTTTGCAGACTTTCAAAGTAGGAAACAAGCCGAAGCTGTGCTATTGCCCCAACTCTAAATTGGAATGGTAACTCATTAACAGCAAAAGATGACTGTGGTATATGTAGCAGTGCATTGCAGCATCACAGCATTATGACAATTAAAAGCATCAGCATGAACCCCAAACAGCAGCATCACAAGCAGCTGCAGTAGCAACCTGAGCAGCTTCTATCCCCACCCTTTATCATATAAAGCCAGCCTGAAAAGCCTTGTAGCAATGCTGGAGAGTTTCTGTTTCAGTGATGTTGAATGAAGACAGGACCAGGTCAAGTATGAGTTTCCTGCTCAGAAGGAAACCATAGAAAGAGATTAAAGTAGGATTTTTATTTAAGCCCTCAAGATCTATTTATTTTAAAGAGAATCATTCATGAATTGGCTAAGCTAGGTAGAATCCAAGAATTTAATCAGAAAAATGCATGCCATAAAATGAAAGGAAGTACAAAATGGAAGGATTTCAAAACTAAGCCCATTGGCTGCAAAATTTACAAGCTCTCACAGCTTCACCTGAAACAGAACTGTCATTTATCCAAGCATCAGTTGTTCCTGGGAATCACATTAGGATACTTCACAAAAGCAACTGTATTTTCTTCCTGTCTGTGTTTGTGGTGACTAGATATTCAAATACAGGTTCTGTTATTAAACCTTCATGGCCTGTACCAAATGCAAATTAATAGAAGTATAATAATCTATTAAACTCATTTTAGTTTACCATCATGATATCAGCTTTATATACAGAATCTAATTTGTGCATAAGAATAATCTTATGAAAAGAACAGTTACTCAAATATTAGCTACAACACAATACAGCTACTATTCTAATTTTCTTTAAGGTAATTAAAGATCAAGGTTTAATCTGCTGTCTGAGCAGATGCTACACAGCCAAGAGTGGTTTAGTAAATTATCTATTGACATGCTTGGTTTTCAATTTACCCTCAATGTGTGCTTTCCAATTTATTCATAGAAATATGCCTCTGAAAAAGGAAGAATATCTAAAAAATAAAGTGGGATATGATGGTTTGACAAGGCCATCTGAGAGTATAGAAGACATATTTCAGTGTTGAGACCAGAAAAAGGCATTAACTTACATTTCAAATGTAGGCAAACATACAATGTATGTTGTCATATACTTTGTTCATGAATTATAATAGTCAACAAGCTATTCCTGAAGCAACCCAGAGACTTGGTTTACCTATGACAAATCCATCCAAAATTGCAACAGCTTTATGTGTTTCTAAAAATGAAAAACTACATTTGCAATTTTGTCCTTCATCTTTTGGCCTATATATACCTTTAACAAAAGATATTATGCTAAATCCTGTGATGCTTTAAGTAAGCATGGATATTGAGTTATGAAACAGTAATATATTCATATCCTAGCCTTTTGTGTCCTGTTACTGAAGAAAACACCTACACAACTCATTGAACATGAAGAAGTCAAGCCTTGCCGGGCAGTGGTGGCACACGCCTTTAATCCCAGCACTTGGGAGGCAGAGGCAGGAGGATTTCTGAGTTAGAGGGCAGCCTGGTCTACAGAGTGAGTTCCAGGACAGCTAGGGCTACACAGAGAAACCCTGTCTCGAAAAAACCAAAAAAAAAAAAAAAAAAAAAAAAAAAAAAAAAAAAAAAAAAAAAAAAAAAAAAAAAAAAAAAAAGAAGTCAAGCCTACCTAAAGCCTTACCCTTGTGGATTAGTATACATGATACGGAGAAATAGTCTACATGCTACCACAAACAAAGGTAAATACAAACACAGCTACAAACTTATAATGGTGATCTGCATGCAAGCTATACTAGTGCAATAGTGGTACAAAGCTTATTGGTATAAGCAACCAATATCTGATTGGACTTAAGTCCCAGTCCATGAGATGGTAGCCATCAACAGTACTGCTCAGTTGGCCAAGAACCAGAGCCTAAATAGGCTAGAGACCTACGGGAAAGTAAAATATAATTGTTCTGCTAAATGAGCAGAGCAACAAAATAACTAATTACATTCTGATAAATGTATGGATCAGAGTTTTGTTCAGCCATCATCAGAGAAATTTTTTCCTTCAGTTTATATGGGAATAATTACAGAGACAGGTGGACAATGTTCAGCGAATGAGAGAACTTGGGTCATTTGTTCCTAAATAGGACATCTGCATCAAATCACCCCCCTCATGCCTCAGGGAAACCTGCTGAAGAAGAGGCAGAAAGACTGTAAAAACCAGAGGGGATAGAAAACACCAAGAAAACAAGGCCTTCGAGACACAGCAAGGCCAATGTTCACTTGAACTCACAGAGACTATGACAGCATGCACAGATCCTGTACAGGTCTTAACCTGATGCCCACACAGTGCTGGGAAGGGAAGTAGACAAAAGCATCCCAACCCAGATGCTCTTTCCAAATGATAACCACTCATAAATAAAAATGTTATTTTGTTCCATTGTTTTAGTTAAGATTTCTATTGCTGTGGTGAAAAACCAATTGAACCAGCACCATTTGTTGAAAAGGGTATCCTTTTTCCACTCGAATGTTTTAGCTCCTTGATCAAAGATCAAGTGACCATAGTTGTGTGGGTTCATTTCTGGGATTTCAATTTTATTCCATTGATCTACCTACCTGCCACTGTACCAATACCTTGCAGTTTTTAACTCTGTTGTTCTGTAGTACTGCTTGAGGTTCAGGATTCTGATTCCCCCAGAATTTCTTTTACTGTTGTGAATATTTTTAGCTATCTTGTTTTTTTTTTTAATTGGATATACTCTTTATTTACATTTCCTTTACCTTTTTATGGTTTCCCTGCCCACCAGATGTCCCATATGTCTTTTTCACTCCCCTTGTTCCCATAATCACCCCTTCCCACTTCCCTGTTCTGGTATTCCCCTGCACTGCTGCATTGGGCCTTTCCAGAACCTGGGTCCACTTTTTCTTTCCTGTCTGAGAGTGTTTGATAGGTGGATTGTGTCTATGGTGTTCCAAGATTCTTGGCTAATATGCACTTATCAGTGAGTGCATGCCATGTGTATTCTTTTGAGACTGGGTTACTTCACTCAGTATAATGCTCTCCAGCTCCACCCATTTCTCTATGAAGTTCATGAATTCATTGTTTCTAATGGCTGAATAGTACTCCATCATGTATGTATACCACATTTTCTGTATCCATT
>BDUI01011507.1:20702-31415 GCA_002335545.1 Apodemus speciosus
AAATGGAGAGAAACTTGAAGCAATCCCACTAAAATCAGGGACTAGACAAGGCTGCCCCCTCTCACCATGTCTTTTCAATATAGTACTTGAGGTACTAGCTGGAGCAATTGACAGCATAAGGAAGTCAAAGAGAATCAAATTTGAAAGGAAGAAGCTATCTTGGTTTTTTGCTGTTGTTGTTGTTGTTGTTATTCCAGATGAATTTGAGAATTGCTCTTTCTAACTCTATGAGGAATTGAGTTGGAATTTTAATGGGGATTGCATTGAATCATTAGATTGGTTTTGGCAAGATGGCCATGCTTACTTTATTAATCCTGCCAATCCATAAGCATGGGAGATCTTTCCATCTTCTGAGGTCTTCTTTGATTTCTTTCTTTGGGGACTTGAAATTCTTATCATACAGATCTTTCACTTGTTTGGTTAGTGTCAAACCAAGGTATTTTATATTGTTTGTGACTATTATGAACAGTGTCATTTCCATAATTTCTTTCTCAGCCTGTTTATCCTTTGAGTATAGGAAAGCTGCTGATTGTGTGAGTCAATTTTATACTGGTCGCATTGCTGAAGGTGTTTTCAGTTGTAGGAGTTCTGTGGTGGAGTTTATTGTGTCACATGAGTATACTATTATATGATCTGCAAATAGTAATAGTTTGACTTCTTCCTTTCCAATTGGTATCCCTTTGACCTCTTTTTCTTGTCTAATTGCTCTAGCTAGAACTTCCAGTACTCTATTGAATAAATATGGAGAGAGAGGGCAGCCTTGTCTAATCCCCGATTTTAGTTGGCTTGCTTCAAGTTTCTCTCCATTTAGTTTGATGTTGGTTTCTGGTTTGCTGTTTATTACTTTTACTATGTTTAGGTATGGGCCTTGAATTTCTGATCTTTCTAAGACGTTTAAGATGAAAGAAGCTTCCTGACCTGCTTCTGGTCCAGTTCTGACTTCCTTTGGTGATGAACAACAGTGTGGAAGGGTAAGCTAAATAAACCCTTTCCTTCCCAACTTCCTTCTTGGTCATGATATTTTATGCAGCAATAGAAATCCTAAGACAGAGGTTATGGGACTGTTTAGATGATCTCTCTGATCCGTATGTTACTTTGGTATTTGGTATCTGTCTAGAAAATTGTTCATTTTATCCAGATTTTCCAGATGTGTTGAGTATAGACTTTTGTAGTAGGATCTGATGATTTCTTGAATTTCTTGTTTCTGTTGTTATATCTCCCTATTCATTGCTGATCTTGTTAATTTGGATACTGTCTCTGTGCCCTCTTTTTAATCTGGCTAAGGGTTTATCTGTCTTGTTGATTTTCTCAAAGAACCAGCTCCTGGTTTTGTTTTTTTCTTTGTGTAGTTGTTTTTTGTTTCTACTTGGTTCATTTCAGCCCCAATTTTGATCATTTCCTGCCATCTACTCATTTTGGATGTATTAGCTTCTTTCTGTTCTAGAGCTTTCAGGTGTACAATTAAGCTGCTAGTGTATGCTCTCTCCAGTTACTTTTTGGAGGCACTCAGTGCTAGAGATTTCCTCTTACTGCTTTCATTGTGTTCCATTAGTTTGGATATGTTGTGCCTTCATTTTCATTAAATTCTAAAAATTATTTCATTTATTTCCTTATTTCTTCCTTAACCAAGTTATCATAAAGTAGAACATTGTTCAGCTGCCATGTCTATGTGGGATTTCTGTTGTTTTTGTTGCTATTGAAGACCACCCTTAATCCATAGTGATCTGATAGGAGGCATGGAATTTGTTTGATCTTCTTATATCTGTTGAGTTCTGTTTTGTGATCTGGTCAATTTTGGAGAAGGTACCATGAGGTGCTGAGAATAAGGTATATTCTTTTGATTTAAGGTGAAATGTTTATAGATATATGTTATGTCCATTTGGTTCATAATTTCTGTTTATTTCATTGTGTCTCTGTTTAGTTTGTGTTTCCCTGTCTCTATTTAGTTTGTGTTTTTCTGATTTGTACATTTATGAGAGTAGGGTGTTGAAGTTATCCACAATAATTGTGTGAGTTGCAATGTGTGCTTTGAGCATTAGTAAAGTTTCTTTTAAAAATGAGGGTACCCTTGTATCTGAACATAGATTTCAGAATTGAGAGTTCTTCTTGGTAGGTTTTTCCTTTGATGAGTATAAAGTATCCTTTTGTGACTTTTTTGATGACCTTTGGTTGAAAGACAGTTTTATCCAATATTAGACTGGCTACTCCAGCTGGTTTCCTGGAACCATTTGCTTGGAAAATTGTTTTCCAGCCTTTTACTCTGTGGTAGTCTTTGCCTTTGACACTGAGATACATTTCCTGTATGCAGCAAAATGTTGGGTCCTGTTTATGTTTCCAGTCTGTTAGTCTATGTCTTTTTATTGGGGAATTGAATCCATTGAGTTGTCTCACTTTTTGATTTCCTTGTTGTTTCTACTTCCATTTTTTGATCCTGGATGATTTTGTTCAGTTCCTTCACTTGTTTGTTTATGTTTTCCTGTAATTCTTTAAGGGATTTTTGTGTTTCCTCTTTAAGAGCTTCTACCTGTTGGCTCATGTTCTCCTGTATTTCTTTAGGGAGTTATTTATGTCCTTCTTGAAGTCCTCTATCAGCATCATGAGATGTGATTTTAAATCCAGATCTTGATTTCCAGTGTTGGAATATCCAGTCCTTGCTGTTGTGGGAAAACTTGATTCAGATGAGGCCGTTATGCCTTGGTTTCTGTTGGTAATGTTCTTGTGTTTGCCTTTTGCCATCTGCTTATCTCTAGTGTTACCTTGTGTTGCTGTCTGTGTCTGTGGCTTATCTGTCCTGCAAGCCTCTGTATCTGTGCTCCTGGGAGACCCGTTCTCTCTGTGTACACAGGTAAGTATGTACTTACTTAGAGTAAGTACTTACTAGAGAACAGCTTTCTTGTGATGGTATTTGTGCATGTAGCTCTGTAGCCCTGGATCAGCTCTGGGTGTGGAAGGAAATCAGAAGACTCCTGTCCTAGGCTGCTTCTGGGCTCTTGTGTCCTCCAGGTTTTGGGCTATGTCCTTTGAGCAACAGGGGTGGTCCTACTTGTGCTGACTGGCCTCTCTGCACTCCTGGGTGGTTAGCTACCTCCCTGTGCCACTTGGATATAGTATACCATGGCAGAGGACAGTCCCAAGCCAGAAACAGAAACCTGAAGGCTCTAGCCTGAGGGCTCCGGACCTGATCCTCTGAATAGCAGGGGTGATCCTACTGTGTTGTCTGGCCTCTCCTCACTCCTGGGTGTTCAGTTATTTTCCTGTGCTTCCTGGATATGGTGGTACTGTGGCAGAGGATTGGCATTTTTCTCAATTGATATTACTTCCTTTCCAGTTACTTGAACTTGTGTCAAGTTAAAATAAAATAATCCAGCACACCCACAGAGTCTCACTGGATACACAAACCACTCTTAAAGCCAGGCCTCAGGCCAAGCTGCAGATGGCTAACACAAAATGAACTCACTGGTACTTTTTGAGGTTTGTTTTTGTTTTGTCATATAATACTCTGTGTGGTCATTTCTCTCTGTCTCTGTCTCTGTTTCTCTCTCTCTTCCCTTCCCCCATTCCTCCCTATCTGCCTTCCTCTATCCCTCTTACCATATAGGTCATCTGTTCTTACATGGCTTCTGATTTTGTTATTATGGGATTTCTATGGTTGCCAATATGTGTGTCTCTGTATATGTACATATACAGAGACATACATATACATATATGTGTGTATGTGTGTGTGTGTGCTCTTTGATTTTCTGTTCATTTGTTTGTTTTGTACTATTCCCCTTTATTTTTATTTTTATCTTATTTTACTACTTTTATCTCTCTTTTTTAGATGCTTGTTTTCTAAAGCGATAGAGCAAGGAAACGTGGATTTGTGTGGATGGGGAGGTAGAGAGGATCTTCAGGGACACAGGGAGGGTGAACCATAATCAGAATATATTACATGAAAAATCTATTTTCACAAAAATTAAAAACAACAAAAAGTAAACATTGCCTGATAAATATGGTGTGAAAGGATGTGTAATTTTGTTGTAAATAATTCCCAATATATTTAAAGCAACGAAGTTAAAACACCCATATGACTCTTGTAAATGCATGCAATGGATGTTATTGCACTTTTGTGGCTATAGGCACCATCACCAAGAACTTTAGGAACAAAGTGTTAATTTTAGCTTACCACTGTGAAGGGATAGTCTGTTATGACAGGGAAGACACAGCCTGTGGGCAGGAAAAACGAGCTTGATGCTCACATATTATTTTATACTTAGGAAGCAGAGGAGAGATATTAGAAAGTAGGGTGAGACTGTAAACCCTCAAAGCTCACCCACATTGACTTACTTCTTTTGGCAAGGTTTTACCATCTCATATCATCAACAACTGTTGGCAATAAAGCTTACATGGGTCATTTTTCATTCAAACCACCACAATGTGTAATATTTGATGAACACATTTCTTTTTTACACTTATGTGATATTTTATTTATTAATCATTTTATTTGTTTACATTTCAAAGATTATCTCCCCTCCTGTTCTCCATTCCAGGAACTCCCAAACCCCTCCTCCTCTCCTTTGCCTCTAAGAGGGTACTCCTGCACCTAACTACTTCTGCCTCACCCCTCTAGCATCCCCTTTCATTGGGGCATCAAGTCTCCCCAGAACCAAGTGCCTCCCCTCCCACTAATGCCAGACAAGGCAGTCCTGTGCTACATGTATAGCAGAAGCCATGGAGGGTTCCTGTTAATTGATACTGTTGTTATTCCTTTAGGGTTGCAATCCCATTCAGCTCATTCAGTCCTTTCCCTAACTCTTCCATAGTGGTCTAGGACCTCAATCCAATGGCTGTCTGTAAGTATCTGCATCTGTCTCAACCAGCTGCTGATAAAACCTCTTAGAGGACAGTCGTGCCAGGTTATGGTCTGCAATCACATCTTGACATCAGCAATAGTGTCAGGGTTTGGGGTCTGCTGATGGAATGGATTGTATAGTAGGGCAGTCTCTGTATGGCCTTTCCTTCAGCCTCTGATCCAATTTTGTCCCTGCATTTCCTTTAGACAAAGACAATTCTGGGTTAAAAGTTTTTTAGATGGGTGTGTGTCCCCATCCCTCCACTTGGGGCCATGTCCATCTACTGGAGGTGGTCTCTTCAGGTTGTATCTCCCTGCTATAGGGTATTTTGCCAAATATCATCCCCATTGGATCCTGGGAGCTTCTCAAATTCCTGGTATCTGGAACTATCTATTTGATTCCCAAGTTCCCCCCAGCCCCACTGCTACTTATTTCTATTCATTCTAAGTGTCCTCTGGACTTCTTTTCTGTTCCTTCCCATACATGGTCCTGAACCCCAACCTTTATTTCCTCCCCCTGCCTTATCCCACTCAGGTTCCTACCTCCCTTTGCCTTCCACGATTATGTTATTCCCCTTTTAATTGGGTTTGAAGAATCTACACTTTGAACTTCCTTCTTGTTAAACTTCATATTGTCTGTCAATTGTATCTTGTGTATTCTGAGTTTTAGGGCTAATGTCGCCTTATCAATGAGTTCATAGCATATATGTCCTTTTAGGTCTGGGTTTCCTCACTCAGGATGATATTTTCCAGTTCCATCCATTTTCCTGCAAAACTTAGGTTACCCTCATTCTTAATAGCTGAGTAATATCGCACTGTGCAAATGTACCATATTTTCTATATCCATTTTGATGTTGAGTGACATCTGGGTTGTTTCCAGCTTCTGACTATTATAAATAAGGCTGCTATAAAAATAGTGGAGCAGATGTCCTTTTTATATGTTGGAGCACTTTTGGGTATATGCCTAGTCATGGTATAGCTGGGTTTTCAGGTAGAACTATTTCCAATTTTCTGAGGAACTGCCAGATTCACTTCCAAGGTTGCAATCCCACCAGCAATGGAGAAGTGATATTTCCCCACATCCTCACCAGCATTTGCTGTTGTCTGAGGCTTTTTATATTAGCTATTCTGACTAGTGTGAGATGGAATCTCAAGGTCATTCTGATTTGCATTTCTCTGATTACTAAGGGAGCTGAACATTTCTTTAGGTGCTTCTCAGCCATTCAAGATTCCTCAGTTGAGAGTTCTTTGTTTAGCTCTGCACCCCCTTTTTAATTGGGTTTATTTTGTTTTCTGGAGTCTAACTTCTTCAGTTCTTTGTATATTTGGGATGTAGGGTTGGCAAAGATCTTTTCCCAATCTGTAGATTGTGGATCTGTCCTATTGACAGTGTCCTTTGCCTTACAGAAGCTTCTCAGCTTCATGAGGTCCCATTTGTCAAATGATGATCTTAGAGACTGAGCCATTGGTGTTCTCTTTAGAAAACTTTCCCCTGTGCCTACATGTTCAAGGTTCTGCCCCACTTTCTCTTGCATTAGATTCAGGATATCTGTGTTTTGGTGGCGGTCTTTGATCTTCTTGGTTTTTCTCGGATACTGTCCTTGTGTTGAAGTTTTCCTTCTTGAATACTCTATAGGGCTGGATTTTTAGACAGATATTGTTTATTATTTGCTTTGTTATGGAATATCTCAGTTTCTCCAACTCTAGTGTTTGAGAGTTTTACTGGGTATAGTAATCTGGGCTAGCATTTGTGTTCTATTAGGGTCAGCATGACATCTATCTGTCTATGATTTTGTTGAAGATGTTTCCTGGCCCTTTGCACTAGTAATCTTCTCTCTTCTATTGCTATTAGTCTTAGGTTTGGTCTTTTCATTGTGTCCCGAATTACCTGGATGTTTTGGGTTAGGAGTTTTTGCATTTTGTATTTTCTTGGACTGTTTTGTCAATATGTTCTATGGTATATTCTATGCCTGAAATTTTCTCCTATATCTCTTGTTGGTGATGCCTAAATCTGTAACTCATGTTATCTTTCTTAGGTTTTTCATCTCTAGGGTTGCCTCTGTTTGTTTATCTTTTCTATCTCCATTTTTAGGTCTTGGACTGCTTTGTTCAGTTCCATCACCTGTTTGGTTTTGTTTTTCTGTATTTCTTTAAGGGATTTATGTGCTTCCTCTTTAAGGGATTCTACCTGTTTCTTTGTGTTCTGTGTTTTTTAAGGGAGTTATTTTTGTCCTCCTTAAGGTTCTGTATAATCTTCATGAGAAGGAATTTTAGATTAGAGTCTGACTTTTCAAGTGTGTTATGGTATCCAGAGCTTGCTGTGGTTGGAAAACTGGGTTGTGATGGTTCTAAGTGGCATTGGTTTCTGATGCTTATATTCTTGGGCTTGCCTCTTGCCATTTGATTATCTCAGGTCTTAGCTGGCCTTGTGGTCTCTGACTGGAGCCTATCTCACATGTTGGCCTGTTAGCCAGGTTTGTGATTGACCTCCTGGGATTCAAGCTGTCTCTGGGTGTGAGAGGGGTTCTGGAGTGTAAGCTCTGCCCCACATGAACACATTTTATTAAAAATATAGTAATACATTCAACTATAGATTTCACAATGAGAGGAAGTAGAGGAAAAGTGAAATAATTGTTGATCTAAGATGATATGATACAAGTTAAGATCAAATATTCATGTACTACTAATAAAAACAAATCAAATTCCACTTAACAAGTATTTATGGAAGGAACAACAATATCAACCAACCAGACCTCCCAGAGCTCCCAGGAACTAAACCACGAACCAAAGAGTACACATGGAGGGACCCATGGCTCCAGCTGCATATGTAGCAGAGGGTAGCCTTGTGGGACATCAGTGGGAGGAGAGGCCCTTGGTCCTGGTGAAAGTTCAATGCTCCAATGTAGGGGAATGTCAGGACAGGGAAGCAGGAGTGGATGAGTGGTTAGGTGAGCACCCTCGTAGAAGCAGTAGGAGAAAGTGTGGGATAGGGGATTTTCAGAGGGGAAACAAGGAAAAGGGATAACATTTGAAATATAAATAAATACCTAATAAAAATTCAAAATAAATAAATAAATAAATAAATAAATAAATACAATCATTAAATAACAGGAAAAATCGAAATCCTAGGGCTAGAGAGATGGCTCAGCTGTTAGGAACACTTGCTGCTTTTCTTGACTACTTGAATCTGACGCTGAGTACCCACATAGATTAACTTACATACATTTATAACAATAGTGTCAGTAGATCAATATCCAGAGGGCCTATGTTGATACACTTGTACATACATGGTGCACATAAGCTCAGCAGACACACACATATACATGTATTTTTTAAAAAAAATAATTTTAAAATCTGTTTCAAAGCCCTAAATCCATAATGGAAAAAAAATGAACTAACTTGAAAGGAAAGATATTTATCCCTCCAAAGCAGGAACTTAAATATGAGATGGCTCTCATTGTAACTTTTTTCTCATTAAGTACTGAAATGGTTTTTCTTGCATTTATCTACTCTTACAAATTGGTTTCTTCCTAGTTGTAATACTAAGTAAAGCCTCCAAAAAGGCTGAGTTATATTTTCYTCAAGGCTATATACTCTATTCCCATCTCCTTTTGCTTTTCCTACAAAATCTGCCAGTGCCCCAGGTTTTGCATTACTGTTGAGAGATTCTCAATTTTTTTCTCAATGACATGCTGCTTCTTGGATATGCTTTGATGGTGATCTGGATGTTTACATGTATGGACAACAGAGACTCCAAGGTGTGGATTACCTGCATAATCTATTAATTTGCCATTATAAATTCATAAGATTAGTGTATCACTTCTCTATGAAACCCATATGTAAGTTTCAAAATGTTTATCATGTAGCCCACCTTATCCTTTTTCCAACTAATGATTTATGTTCAAGCAAATTCTATTGATGCTCATGAGCCTTAAAATATTTTTTATTTGAAATTACTGAAGCATGTGTTTATTATGGCTGCATTTTGATTTGAAGGCTTATTAAGGCCACACCTAAGGGTCTTATAGCTTTTAGTTGCAACATCTATTATAGTATTCTTAAAACCAAAAGTACTCAATAAAAATAGTTATGTAAACAAATCACACTTCCGTTTTAGGTTCAATTCTAGTTCAATTCCTGACACTAGAACTGTATGATATTCAGGTTGCCTGAAGAAAGTGTTTTCATGAAGTTTAAAAAAGCAATGGATTTACCTCATTAATTTGTAAACTTGCTTACAATTTTGACCTAAAATTAGTAAGTTAACGGGAAATAGGCTGCTATTTTCTCACTCACAGGGTAAGTAGCAAATCAAAATGGAAGAATTAGAGTCAAAGACCAAATAGAAGTTGAAAAGAGTTGAAAATAAGAATAACCTGAATATTGCACCATACTCATTAAGTCCATGGAAATGTTATCCTAATCTTTGTAACAAAAAGGCAAATGTAAAATTGATTCTGTTCTCAAACAAGATCACAAAGGCTTTGAGGTATGTGCATACTATAAACTATAAAATGTCAGGGACAAAAAGGTAAAGCAAAGCCTTTTGTCATTTTCTTTCCATGAATGGCAAGACATACATGCTTCTGTCACACACGAGATCCATTTCTTGAAAGAGACAAAGTGCTCCCTGAATTCTCTGTGATTTTTTTTCTGAACTGTTCTGAGAATCTCTGATCTATCCCTTGCAAAGCTAGCTGACAGGATGAAGCCTTGTTTTCTGATTCAAAACATTCCAAACAGGGTTCTGAATTGCAGATCTATAATATAACTAGGAAGTCTAAGTGAATCCTCAACTTTCTACTTGAATTAACAGAAGCTTGATTTACAGCAATGACTTTCACAAACAATGTAAGAATAATAGAAAATGACACAATTAAAAGATGAGTTAGTCTGCAATTTTGGAGGGGCAGGGTGGGAGAATTTGAAGAGTTTGTGTTGCCTTCTACCTGGATTCTGGAACTGTCCAAAGTATAAAGAGAAACCCTGATGTTTCAACTATCATGTCTTTGAAAACATGAGTGAATTTTAGATAGCTGCTGGCAGAGCTGCAGCTGTTAGTGCCTCCTAGCCAAACTAGAAGAAAAGCCAGGAGAGCACAAAAGTAGAAATCTGCACACTCTCTGCTCCAGCCTGACTATCTGTGTGTGGACACAGAGTAGCAAACTTATGTAGCTTTGCTGATAATGCCCTATTATGAAAAGGAATCATTTATCATCAGATATAATTCATTCCCCTGTCCTCAGTGGCTATAGGACAATGCTGAGGGAGAGGTAGGGGGTTAGAGTTTGAGACATCATGTAGGAGATTCATCAAATGCTTTTCCACAAATATTTTTGAACTCATGATATAACAATGTTGTTTGTGCTTGGAGGGAGTCTTCTATAAAATCTACCTGTATTGATTCAATTATCAGTATGCAGG
Organism: Apodemus speciosus; assembly: GCA_002335545.1. Classification (NCBI taxonomy): domain Eukaryota; kingdom Metazoa; phylum Chordata; class Mammalia; order Rodentia; family Muridae; genus Apodemus; species Apodemus speciosus. The sequence goes on from BDUI01011507.1 coordinate 30,958, forward strand.
TGGTAAGTACATGTTCTCTTGCACATGTGTTGTGTCTGTAATGTGAAGCAGTGTCAAAGGAACAGTGATAACCTACCTAGTTTTTCAAAATTGTTTCTTTTACCCGCAAAAAAAATACAACATCCACTTTGGTTAAAAAATTTTGTATGAAAAAAAGAGGATGTAATTTACATATGTAATTTGTAAATGCTCATACATTTGTACACACACATACTTAATGTTGGAAGTAGTGAAGTTAAAACTGGATCTTTGTTGCTGCTTGGACTGGACAAGCAGACCCAGGAACCCGAGATATTCTGAGTTTAAGATCATGATGATGTTAGAGGAACACAAGAAGGACATAAATAAATCTCTTAAACAAATACAGGAGAAAATGGATCAAAAGTTAGAAGCCCTTACAAGGCAAACACAAAAATCAGTTAAAGAAATTCAGGAGAATATAGATCAAAAGATAGAAG
>BDUI01011507.1:33006-45652 GCA_002335545.1 Apodemus speciosus
TAACCCAAAATATCCAGGAAATCCAGGACACAATGAGAAGACCAAACCTAAGGATTATAGGGATAGATGAGAGTGAAGATTTACAACTTAAGGGGCAAGGAAATATCTTCAAAAAATTATGGAAGAAAACTTCCCTAACCTAAAGTGAGAGATGCCCATGAATATACAAGAAGCCTACAGAATTCCAAACAGACTGGACCAGAACAGAAATACCTCCCATCACATAATAATCAAAACACCAAATGTACTAAACAAAGAAAGACTATTAAAGGCAGTAAAAGAAAAATGCCAAGTGTCATATAAAGGAAGACCTAACAGAATTACACCAGACTTCTCACCAGAGACCATGAAAGTTAGAAGATACTAGGCAGATATCATGCAGACTCTAAGAGAAGACAAATTTCAGCCAAAACTACTATACCCAGCAAAACTCTCAATCACCATAGTTGGAGAAACCAAGATATTCCATGACAAAACCAAATTTGCATGATATCTTTCCACAAACCCAGCCCTACAAAGGATAATAGGGGGAAAACACCAATACAAGGAGGGAAACTACACCCTGGGAGAAACAAGATACAAACCTCCTCTCATCAAACCCAAAAGAAAATAAACACTCAAATGTAAAAAATAACTTCAAAAATGACAGGAAGTAATAATTACTATTCCTTAATATGTCTTAACATCAATGGATTCAATTCCCCAACCAAAAAAAAAAAAAAATAGACTAACAGGCTAAATACTGAAACAGGACCCTACATTTTGTTGCAAACAGGAAACACATCTCAGTGACAAAGACAAACACTACCTTAGAGTAAAAGGCTGGAAGACAATTTTACAAGCAAATGGTCTCAGGAAACAAGCCAGAGTAGCTATTCTAATATCAGATAAAATAGACTTTCAACCTATAGACATCAAAAGAGACATGGAAGGACACTTCTTGCTGGTCAAAGGGAAAATCCACCAATAAGAAATCTCAATTCTGAACATCTATTCTCCAAATGCATGGGCAACATCATTTGTAAAAGAAACTTTACTAAAGCTCACAGCACACATTGCACTTAAAACAATAATTTTGAGGGACTTCAACTCTCCACTCTCCTCAAAGGACCGATCAGGAAAACAGAAACTAAACAGGGACACAGTGGAACTAATTGAAGCTTTGGACCAATTAGATTTAACAGATATATATTATATATAGAACATTTTCTCCTAAAGCAAAAGAATATACATTTTTCTCAGCACCTCATGGCACCTTCTCCAAAATTGATCATAAAATTGGTCACAAGACAGACCTCAACAAATATGAGAAGATTGAACTAATCCCATGCCTCCTATCAGATCAATTGCAACAACAACAACAACAACAACAAAAAAAAAAAAAAACAGAAAGTCCACATACACATGGAGGCTGAACAATATTCAACTCAATGATAACTTAGTCAAGGAAAAAAATAAAGAAATCAGACTTTTTAAAATTTAATGTAAATGAAGGCACAACTTACCGAAATCTATAGGACACAATGAAAGCAGTGCTAAGAGGAAAACTCATAGCCCTGAGTGCCTCCAAAAAGAAAGTGGAGAGAGCATACACTAGCAGTTTAATGGCACATGTGAAAGCCCTGGAACAAATAGAAGCCAATTCACCCATGAGGAGTAGAAGACAGGAAATCATCAAACTCAGGGCTGAAATCTATCAAGTAGAAACAAAGAGAACCATACAAGGAATCTACAAAACCAGGAGATGGTTCTTTGAGAAAATCAACAAGATAAATAAACCCTTAGCCAGACTAACCAAAAGGCACAGAGACAGTATCCAAATTAACAAAATTAGAAATGAAAAGGGAGATATAAAAAAAGAAACGGAGGAAATCCAAAAAATTATCACATCCTACTACAATAGTCTATACTCAACACAACTGGACAATCTGGAGTAAATGGACAATTTCCTACACAGATACCAAATACCAAAATTAAATCAGGATCAAATAGATCAACTAAACAGTCCCAAAACCCATAAAGAAATAGAAGGGGTCATAGAAAGTCTTCCATTCAAAAATGCACAGGACCAAATGGATTCAGTGCAGAATTCTATCAGACCTTCGAAGAAAACCTAACACCAATACTCTTCAAACTATTCCACAAAATAGAAACAGAATGAACTGTACCCAACTAATTCTACGAAGCCACAATTATCCTGATACCAAAACCACACAAAGATCCAACAAAGAAAGAGAACTTCAGGCCAATTTCCCTTATGAATATTGATGCAAAAATACTAAATAAAATTCTTGCCAACTGAACCCAAGAACACATTAAAATGATAATCCAGCATGATCATGTAGGCTTCATCCCAGGGATGCAGGGATGATTCGATATATGGAAATCCATCAATGCAATCCATTACATAAACAAACTCAAAGAAAAAAAACATGACTATTTCATTAGATGCTGAAAAAGCATTTGACAAAATTCATCATCGTTTCATGCTAAAAGTGTTGCAAAGAACAGGAATTCAAGGCCCATACCTAAAATAGTAAAAGCAATTTACAGCAAACCGGTAGCCAACATCAAACTAAATGGAGAGAAACTTGAAGCAATCCCACTAAAATCAGGGACTAGACAAGGCTGCNCATATATAGCTAAAAATCACTACACAGATATAACTGCAGGCAATTTTCTAAGCATGTCTCAGTTATATTAAAGCACTAGTGGAGTTAGGGAAAACATGGAGTTTCAGTTTAAAAAAAGATTTCTTCATAGAAAATTCATGTTACCTATTCTTGTGATTTCCAGGACATTTCTAACAGACATAATTTGTGTTTTTGTTTTGTTTTTAATCTTCTCTAAATTTTGTGTAGGGAGCCTGAAAACAACTGTAGTGAATGGCAGGCACAAGGATATTTTATTTCAAAATCAAGTTTTATACATGTTTGAATTCTGAGCCTCCTTATTTCCAACAAACTGCATTTATATATCAAGCAAATTCAGAATAAATATGATCTTAAAAGAACTCTCATATTTAAAGTAAACAGAAATGGTTACAGCTGAGAAAGGGGTGGAAATCGCTTTAAAATAATACACAAATTAGCCTACCTATTACAAAAATATGTGAAATTCGATTATCTGTTCTTCTCCTAGGTCTATATTTTCCTGCTACATATCTGCAGATGTCATTTCATGCATAGCCTCAACCTGATGATATGGTACATTAAACTCTATATGTGAAACTAAATCAGATCCCTTGGCAAGAAAATGATACGTGCAATTAATACCTAACTTTCTGTACTGTAGCTAATGTGCAATATCTTACAACTTTTTGCCAGCCCCTTATGGTTCAGCAAAAGAAAATTTATTCTTTTATTACCCCATTTATATTGTGATACGTTTTGCAATGATAGTATAAAGATGAAAAATTAAGTTTGCTGATTTTAGTCTGACAAGCCTTTCTAAGTTCTGTACTCAATATATTTTGAAATTTAATATCATTCCAGTTGAAAGAAAAATATCCTTTAGTAATTTCTTCCCATGTTTGATGTTTATATTATAAAGTCTATTTGCAATATATTTTGAAAACTGAAATGAAGAAAAGATATAAGCTCAAAACAAGCAGACAAAGATTAAATTTTCATCATTTTGTTCTTTTTTTTAGAAGTACATAATACAAGCTCCATCTTGTTAAAAAGTTAATTATACAGTGGAGTTCAGATAACTGTAAGACCAAGGTTGTCTGAAGATCTGTAAAACTTTATCATCCAGAATGCTACATACTTTATACCATATAATGGTGTCACTATCAAATGTCACACAATTTTCTGCTTACTTACAATGTCTATGAACATTTGCTTTCCTGTAAATGACTTTTATTACTTTCAATGATTTATGTAAGTTTAATCCCCGTTGTAACACACAGTGTTACACAGTGAATTAATCCATATTCTTTACCTATTAATCTACTGATGGGTCTTTGAATTAATTCTATATCTTAGCTATTTTGAGCAGTATTAGATATATGTGGGGTGCACACATCCTTTTAACATGCTGATTTCAAATTTTTAAACATAGGTACCACTCAAGGTAAGATTTCTTAATCATATGGTAATTCTATTTTTGACTTTCTGAGGAAACTCCATGCTCTTTGCTGGAGAGACTAAACTTGGCTGCAAACAAGGTTTCCAATTTCTATATCTCTATACCAAATTGCATTTCCTACATTTATTTAATTATCTCTCTTCCCCTCAATAAACATACAATCAGTGTGAGGTGATATCACACTGTGGTTTAATTTACATAACATTAATAATTAGTAATCTGGAGTATACTTTCCTGTAGTTGCAGGCCACTTTTATATATTCTGTGAAAAAAAGTGATTATTGAAATTTATTCCTTTTACTTTAGAAAAGGTAAGGAAGTTTATTACATTGTGGAACTGTATATTTCCGTTCAGGTGTATTAATCATTAATGTATTTTATATTTAGTAGCTATGAAGCTTGCAACATATGTATTTATATTACATATATTTTATGAATAAATCCTTTAATCATTATGTAGTATTAATTTTAGAATATCTTCGCTTTCCTTTATTTATTTGCTTTACATCCCAATATCTGCCCCTTCTCCCAGTCTCCCACTCTTACCATCCATCCCCACCTCCCTTCTCCTTTGCCACTGAGATGGTGGAAGCCCCCCTACATATCTCCCGACCTTGGCACATCAAGTCTCTGCAGGGGTAGGCATATCCTCTACTAGTGAGGTCAGACAAGGCAGCCCAGTTAGGGGAATTGGATCCACAAAAAAGAAACAGATTTAGAGACCGCCCCAGCTCCAATAGTTGGGAGAAATACACAAAGACTGATCTGCACATGTGCTACTTTCGTTCCAAGGGCCTAGGTCCGGCCTGTTTATGCTCTTCAATTGTGATTGAGTCTCTGATAGCCCCCAAGGGTTGAGGTTGGTTGACTCTATTGCTATTCTTGTGGAATTACTATCCCCTTCATGGCATTCAGTCCTCCCAACACTTCCATAAGACTTCTGAAGCTCTCTTCAATGTTTGGCTGAGGGCCTCTGTTTCATTCAACTGTTGGATGGATCCTCTCAGAGGACAGTAAGGCTAACTGCTATGTCTGTAAGCATAAAAGAGTATTATTAATAGTGTCAGGGATTTGTGCTTACCCTTGCTATGTGTCTAAGTTTGAGCCAGTTATTTGTTGGCCATTCCCTCAGGCTCTAATCTATCTTTGTACCTGCATTTCTTGTAGACAGGAGTCAAATATTTAGTGGAAGGATTGGTGTCTTTATCTCTCCACTGGAGTACTGTCTAGGCAGAGGAGATGGCCACTTCAGGTTCCATATCACCACTGCTAGGTTATCTTCTTTTATATCTTTCTATAACTTGCTGCATAAACTCTGTTGTGTCTGATGGAAATATATCTATCCTGATCTTTTTTAGTTTCCCTTTACCAGCTATATCATTTAATCAATCTCTGTCTTTATATGTGAAATGAGTCAATGAAGAAAGCATTGACAAAGATATTGTTTTTGAAGTGTGTACACACAGTTAATTTATGTGCACGTACCCAAATAAGCCAAAGAAACACATTATATGTCCTAGAACTGAAGTTAGAGACAGTAGTGAACCACCACTTTGTGCTAGGAACCAAACAGGTCATTTGAAAAAGCAGTCAGTACTCTTAATGACTGAGACATCTCTCCAGCCTCATTGTTTTTTGTTTTTGTTGTTGTTATTGTTGTTGATTTGCCTGTGATCTATTGAATTATTCGATTCACTTATAATCATGAATAGACATCATCAAAACTATTGCCATTTTATTAGTTGCATCTTTTTAAGCTTTATTTTATCACTGTGATTTCTCTCTTTCTTGTTTGTGATTAGATTTTTCTCTAATAACATGCTATGAGTCCTCACCTTTTAATGTTTTTTTCTATCTACTATAGATTTCCTTTGTTTGCCACTAAACTTCTGGATAATATTTTACATTTACAGCAAACAATTTTAAAGTAATAATTTTATAGTATTAGTTACATTTAAAAGTATCTACAACTTTATTCCACACCTTTCACATATGTTAAGTTTGCTGAGGTCACATTTAATACCTTCCTATAGTTTATATACATTAAAAATTATAACTGTCATATTTTTCATTCTTTGTCTACTAATATTTACAGATCTACATAGCACTGTACTATTACACTCTTCTTAATTAGACTATGTACTTTTACCTTAGAGTTATGTATTTGCATTTACTTGAATGTTACTAACTAGTGTTCGTTTTTTCTTTAATTTGCAGAACATTCTATAATTTGCTACAATAAAAGGTCTAATGATTATGAACTCCTTAAGCTTTTGTTTGTTTTCATCTTTATGTTCTTTCTGTTATAAATGACAGCATGCTGGGCATAGTGACTCACCACTGTGTAGGAGTATACCAGAGAATTACCCTGAATTCATTGCAAGCCTCAGGTCCATAGTGAATGCCAAGACAGATTAGGCTACAGACTAAGACTCTGTCTCAAAAACACTAAATTATATTAAGGATAATAATGACAACAATGTTAGAGAATTTTTTCTGAAAAATGTATTCTGGATTGGAGGTAGGTGTGTTTATTTGTGTGTGTGTGTGTGTGTGTGTGTGTGTGTGTGTGTGTGTGTGTGTGTGTGTGTGTGTGTGTGTGTGTGTGTGTGTGTGTGTSTGTGTGTGTGTGTCTGTGTGTGTGTCTGTGTCTGTGTCTGTGTGTGTGTCTGTGTGTATGTGTGTTTATATATGTGGATGCTTATGTCTTCCATCTATTTCTTTTTTGGTTATCTTCTGAATTCATGAAACTCACATGGAATTATGGATCTTCACTTTGTAATATGTTCTGAAACTTATATTCATTTCTATGTCGTACTGCTGACAATTTCATTTTAAGATTTTATATAGGCTTATTCACTTTAAATTAGATTTGAGATCTGTATCTTCTTTTATCTGGACCATTACACAATTTACTACACTTAGAAAATTGTCTGATGTTTCTTGTTTAAATAAGCTTCCTTTTTTCTTTTTCTTTCCTCTGGTTAACTTCTATAATTCATGTTCCTCGTGGTCCTCTACAAATTCTGTAAGCCATGTCTGTTTTGCTGCTGACTACATGTGTTGTCAAAAAATGTGTCTTTGATTTGTAATTCTACTAAGTCACTTAGCCTGCAGATGCATTTTTTTGTTCATTAAATTTACTGTGTCTCCTTAATCATCAGTGGATACTTTGGAATGAGCCTGAGTGCACAAAATGTCAGCCTAAGTGTGAATATGTACATGCTTACTGAGTTTAGATTATTATTTACTTACCTGTGGCAGGTGAGATGGTTTGGTAATCATGGACATGGATTAATAACCAAAAAAAAAAAAATAGAGTGCACTCAATAGTGAAGGTCAGTGGTAACCATGTGTTTGTTTTAATTATTGAATGACTGATATGAAGTCATTAACTCTCTTCTGTTTTCCTAGCCATCTCATAGCACGCCTAGCTCGCTGTTTTCACCAGCAGTTTCATCATCTTTGAGACAACTATTTTAATGACAGTGTTCAATTTTTGTTTCCATTTTTCTAACAGTTTCAGAAGATTTTGTAAAATTTATTTTTCAGGATATATTCCTGTTTCTCCTTGCATATCTTAAGTTTATGGTAAGATTGCCATAATAAAAAAAAAACTGGAAATGAAAAATTTACAAAACTAAGGTCATACTTTTTTTTTAATTCATTATGAATAGGAATTTAACATTTTATTTTTGTAGAAATTATTGAAGGTCTCTGAAATCATTTTGAATAGAAAATTATTTCTAAGACCCTACATTACAATTATCAATTTACAAATTTGCTTTCTGTTTTGGAGGCTCTTGGTTTCTTGCTTTGTCATCTACATAGTACTGCTGCTTCTTCAATGCCCACATCATCCTCATGACTGGAGAGGTGTATGAATTATAATGTCAAAAATAAAAATGTGTCAGAACAACATAAAAATGGCACTATTCCCAAAATTACACCTACGCAGACAAAATCCAAGTATCCAACTTTTGAGTGCTCTAATTTCTTCATGGACTCCGTAAAATACCTTTCTGTGCAACTGTAAATGTTGATGACATTTTAGCATTCAATGTATGTACTATCGTTTCGTGGTAATAATTAATCTTTTGTGGAGGTTTTGACCCTGAATTAAATCATTCAGTTCCCAGATAAAAGAAACAACCCTTTTATAACTTCCCATATTACATCCAGGCTGCTCTAAATTCTAAGTGGGCAGCTTTCGTGGCCAATTTTTCATAACTCATCTACCCCATGGCATCTTAATGTTTTTCCCCAAATATTTATTTATTATTGTAAATACACTGAGGCTATCTTCAGATACACCAGAAGAGGGCATCAGATCTCATTACAGATGGTTGTGAGCCACCATGTGGTTGTTGGGATTTGAACTCAGGACTATATGAAGAACAGTCAGTGCTCTTAATCTCTGAGCCATCTCTTCAGCACCCACCCACCCCATGGTATCTTCTTTGTCCAACTTCTTTTCTTCCCCTCCTCCTGGCCCTTCCTCAGATGCCAAGCTGGGACTCTAAACACTACATAGCTCTTTTCCACTCAGGTATAGGCTCTAGGCATTTTTATTTAACCAGTAGTTAAATTAAAAGATACAAATCATTTAGTTCTTCAATTTATGCTGTATAAATACAACTTAAGGCCAAGTCAAGAAACATTTTTAATATGTTCGCATTGAGTTTCTTTCTAAGTATGCAACTGGTACCATTAAGAAGTACAAAATCTTGTTAATTATAATGACAATTCAAATAAACAGTTTCACTTTAACAATATTTCTTCAACTCTGGAAATATGTGTTAAAATATCTGATTAATGATCATATCTATTGTTACTACAGATATCAAAACAACTCATTCCTTGTTGATTTAGCCATACTATGAGAAAGATTGTAGTTTCATTTTTGAAGTAAATCAACAAAATATGCTCACATTATAGATGAATATTAAGAACTTATGTGGTTTGTAGTATTAACAATAAATTACATTGCAATTTTTTGTCATAACNTTCTCACATTTGAAATGCAGTTCTTTTTTTGTTTTTGATTTGTCCTTTCTTTTTTATTAAATATTTGCTTTATTTCCATTTTAAATGGTATCCCCACTCCACATTACCACTCTGAAAATCTCATACCCCTCCCCCCTACTCTGCCTCTCCCCAATTTCCTGACTTGCATTCCCCTATTCTAGGGAATCTAGTCTTCACAGCACCCATGGTGTCTCCTTTCATTGATGTCTGAAATGGTCATCTTCTGCTACATATGTAGCTGGAGCCATGGGTCCCTCCATATATACTCTTTCTTTGGTGGTTTAGCTCCTGGGCGCTCTGGGGGTACTTGTTGGTTCATATTATTGTTCTGCCTGCAGTTCTGCAAATCTCTTCAGCTCCTTGGGTCCTTCCTCTAGGTGCTATATTGGGGACCCTATTCTCATTCTATTTAAGTTGTCTGAGCCATGGATATTTTGATCCTTTTCCCAAAAAGGATCAAAGTATCCACTCTTTGTTCTCCATTCTTCTTAAACTTCATGAGGTGTATGATTTGTACCTTGGGTGTTCTGAGCTTTTGGGCTAATATCCACTTATCAGTGAGTGCATACTGTATTTGTTCTTATGTGATTGTCATATACCTGCTGAGCATCCCAGGTGACAATTAAATCAGGCTCGAGTCAGCAAGCACTTCTTAGCATCCACAATAGTGTTTGGGTTTTGGAACTGTATATGAAACAGAACCCTAACTGGGGCAGTCACTTGATGGCCTTTCCTTCAGTCTCTGCTCTACACTTCGTCTCTGTATCTCCTCCCATGGGTATTTTGTTCCCCCTTCTAAGAATGACCAAAGTATCTATACTTTGGTCTTCCTTTTTCTTGTGCTTTGTTTGGTCTGTGAATTGTATCTAGGGTGTTCCATGCTTCTTGGCTAATATCTACTTATCAGTGAGTATATACCATGTGTGTTCTTTTGTGATTGAATTACCTCACTCAAGATGATATTTTCTAGTTCCATCCATTTACCTACAAATTTCAAGAATTCATTGTTTTTAATAGCTGAGTAGTATTCCATTGTGTAAATGTACCACATTTTCCGTATCCATTCCTCTGTTGAAAGACATCTGGGTTCTTTCCAGCTTCTGGCTATTATAAATAAGGCCTCTATGAACATAGTGGAGCATGTGTCCTTATTACATGTTGGAGCATCTTCTCTGGTCCAGGAGTGGTATAGCTGGGTTCTCTGATAATATTATGTCCAATTTTCTAAGGAACTGCCAAACTGATTTCAAGAGTGGTTTTACCAGCTTGCAATACCACCAGCAATGGGGTAGTGTTCCTCTTTCTCTACATCTTCAGCAGCATCTGCTGTCTCCTGAGTTTTTGATCTTAGCCATTTTAACTGATGTGAGGTGGAATCTCAAAGTTGTTGTGATTTGCATTTCCCTGATGACTAAAAATGTTGAATATTTCTTTAGGTGTTTCTCAGCCATTTGGTATTCCTCAGTTGAGAATTATTTTTTTAGCTCTGTACCTCAACTTTTAATAGGGTTATTTGATTCTCTGGACTCTAACTTCTTGAGTTCTTTGTATATATTTTATTTTAGTCCTCTATCAGATGTAGTATTGGTAAAGATCTTTTCCCAGTCTGTTGATTCTTGTTTTCTTCTATTGACAGTGTTTGTTGCTTTACCGAAGCTCAATTTACAGAGGCTCAGTTTTTGATCTTAGAGCATAAGCTGTTGGTGTTCTGTTCGGGAACTTTCCCCATGTGTCCATGTGCTCTTGGGTCTTCCCCACTTTCTTTTCTATTAGTTTCAGTGTATCTGGTTTTATGTGGAGGTCGTTGATCTACTTGGACTTGAGCTTTGTACAAGGGGATAAGAATGGATCGATTTGCATTCTTCTACATGCTAACTGCCAGGTGAACCATCACCATTTATTGAAAATCCTGTCTTTTTCCACTGAATGATTTTAGCTCTTTTGTCATAGTTCAAGTGACTATAGGTTCATTCTGGGTCTTCAGTTCTATTCCATTGATCTACTTGCCTGTCACTGTACCAAATCAATTCAGTTTTTATCACAATTGCTCTGTAGTACAGCTTGAAGTCAGGGATGGTGATTCCAGCAGAATTTCTTTTATTGTTGAGAACAGTTTTCACTATCTTTGTTTTGTTTTGTTTTTGTTATTCCATATGAATTTGCAAATTGGTCTTTCTAGCTTTATGAAGAATTGATTTGGGATTTGATGGGGATTACATTGAATCTGTAGATTGTTTTTGGCAAGATGGCCATTTTTACTATATTAACCCTGCCTATTCATGAGCACAGGAGACCTTTCCATCTTCTGATATCTTCGGATTTTTTCTTCAGAGACTTGAAGTTCGTGTCATAGAGATCTTTCACTTGTTTAGTTAGAGTCACACCAAGGTTTTTTATATTATTTGTCGCTATTGTGAAGGAAGTTGTTTCTCTAATTTCTTTCTCAGTCTGTTTATCCTTTGAGTAGAGGAAGGCCACTGATTTATCTGAGTTAATTTTATATTCAGTCACTTTGCTGAAGTTGTTTATCAGGTTTAGGAGTGCTCTGGTAGAATTTTGGGGTGGGGGTCACATAAGTATACTAACATATCATCTGCAAATAATGATATTTTTACTTCTTCATTTCCAATTTGTATCCCTTAGTCTTCTTTGTATTTCTTCTTCTTTTCTAATTGCTTTGGCTAGGACTTCAAGGACTATATTGAATAGGTATGGAAAGAGTGGACAACCTTGTCTAGTTCCTGATTTCAGTGGGATTGTTTTGAGTTTCTTCCATTTGTTTGATGATGACTACTGGTTTGCTGTATATTGCTTTTACTATGTTTAGATATGGTTCTTGAATTCGTGATCTTTCCAAGACTTTTACCATGAAGGTGTGTTGGATTTTGTTGAATGCTTTTTCAGCATCTAATGAGATGATCCTGTGTTTTTTTCTTTGATTTTGTTTATGTAGTGTATTACGTTGATGGATTTCCTTATATTGAACCATCCCTGCATCCCTGGAATGAATCCAACTTGATAATGATGGATGATCGTTTTGATGTGTCCTTGGATTCAGTTTGCAAGAAATTTATTAAGTATTTTTCTGTTAATATTCATAAGGGAAATTGGTTTGAAGTTCTTCTTTGTAGGTTCTTTGTGTGGTTTAGGAATCAGAGTAATTGTGGCTTCATTGAACACATTGGGAAGGGTTACTTCTGTTTCTATTTTGTGGAATAGCTTGAAGAGTATTGGTATTAGGTCTTCTTTGAAGGTCTGATAGAACTCTGCACTAATCCCATCTGGTCCTGGGCTTTTTTCTTGGTTGGCAGACTATTGATGACTTCTACTATTTCATTAGGGGGTATGGTGATGTTTAGATCATTTATCTGATTCTACTTTAACTTTTTTTTGTTTTCTTTTTTTATTGGATATGTTCTTTATTTACATTTCATTTCCCTTTTCCTGGTTTCCCCGCCCCCCCAAATGTCCTATATGTTTTTCCCTCCCCCTGTTCCCCTATTCACCCCTTTCCCACTTCTCTGTT
>BDUI01011514.1:0-12863 GCA_002335545.1 Apodemus speciosus
ATATTTGTCTGGCATTAATATTAATACAATTCTTTACCCCTCCACATGTAACTTACAGGAAAACACAGGCAAACAGGTAGAAGCCCTTAAAGAGAAATCGAATAAATCCCTTAAAGAAATACAGGAAAATATAATCAAACATGTGAAAGGTTGAACAAAGTGCCCCATGACCTAAAAAATGAAAATAATAACAATGAAGATATTAAAACATAGAGATAGAGATGGAAATCTTGAAAATAGATCAGGATCTGCAGATGCTAGATCAGCAATAGAATACAAGAGATACAATAGAGAATCTCAGGTGTAGAAGATACCTTAATAGAGAGTAAGGTCTAAGAAAATTAAAAACATAAAATGTTTCCAACCCAAAAAATCTAGGAAATTTGAGACACAATGAAAAGACATAAGAATAATAGGAATAAAAGAGGATTCAACAAAAACATCAAAGCAAACTTCCCTAATCTAAAGAAAGAAAAGACCATAAACATACAAGATGCTTCCAGAACACCAAAAATATTGGACCAGAAAAGAAAATCCTCTCATTACATAAGCAAAACAACAAATGTACAGAGCAAAGAAAGAATATTAAAAGTTGTAAAGGAAAAAGGCCATTTCAAGGCAGATCTATCAGAATTACATCAGACTTCTCAAGAAAGATGCTAAAAGCCAGAAGATCTTGGACAGATAATAATGCAGACCCTAACAGACCACAATTGCCATCCCAGGCTACTATACCCAGCAAAACTCTCAATCACCAAAGATGGAGAAACCAAGATATTCCATGACAAAGCCAAATTTAAATGATCTCTTTCCGCTAATCCAGCCTTACGGAGGATATTAGAAGGAAAAGTCCAACACACCGAGGGTACTACAGTCCCATACACACTAAGGAAATAGAAAGAGCCGTCAAAAATCCTCCCAAACCAAACAAGCCTAGGGCCAAATGGTTTTACTGCAGAATTCTCCCAGACCTTAAACAAGAGCTAAGACCTACACCCCTCAAATTTTTCCATAAAACAGAAACAGAAGGAACACTACCTACTTCATTCTATGAAACCACCATTACTCCGATACCTAAACCACACAAAGACCCAAAAACGAAAGAGAACTTCAGGCCAATTTCACTTATTAGTATCAATGCAAAAATACTCAATAAAATTCTCAAAAAACAAATCCAAGAACACATCAAAACCATTATTCACCATGAGCAAGTCAGCTTCATCACGGAAATTTAGGGATAGTTCAATGAAGGAAAACCCATCAATGTAATTCACTGCATAAAAAACAAATAAAAACCCCCCAAAAAACAAACAAACAAACAAACAAAAAAACAAAGAAAAAGATCATCTCATTGGATGCTGAAACAGCCTTTGACAAAATATGACACATCTTTATGTTAAAGGCCTTGGAGAGATCAGGAAACCATGGCATATACCTAAACAGAATAACAGTAATATGTAGCAAACCAACAGCTAACATCAAATTAGATGGAGAAAAATTTGAAGAAATCACAATAAAATCAGGGACAAGAAAAGGCTGCTCATTCTTTCCCTATCTATTCATTATAACACTAGAAGTTCTAGCTACAGCAATTAGACAACAGAAGGAGATTAAGGGGATACAAATTGGAAAGGGTGAAGTCAGGGTATCTCTAGTTGCATAAGATATGAGAGTATACATAAATAAACCCAAAAACTCTACCAGAGAACACATACAGTTGTTAAACAACTTAAGCGAAGTCGCAGGATATAATATCTCAAACAATTCAGTACCCTTCCATTATACAAATGATAAATAAGCCCAGAAAAAAGTAAACAACACCCTTTATAATAGCCACAAGTAATCTAAAATACCTTGGTGTAACCAAAACCAAGTAAGTGAACGATCCCTTTGAGAAGAACTTCAAGAAGACCTCAAAAGATGGAAACATCTTTCACTCTCACTAATTTTAACACAGTAAAAATGGCCATCTTACCGAATACAATCTACGAATTCAATGCAATCCCTATCAAAATTACAACACAGTTCATCACAGACAAGGATAGAACAATTTTCAAATTTATATGGGAAAAACAAACAAAAAACAAGGAGAGCCAAAATAATTTTCAACAATAAAAGAACTTTTTGGGGAATCACCATCCCTGACCACAAGCTGTACTTCAGAGCAACAGTGATAAAAACCATGTAATATTGGTACAGAAGCAAAGATCAATCAGTAGAATAGAATCAAAGAACTAGAAATAAACCCACACACAGAAGGACATTTGATCTTTGACAAAGAAGCCAAAACTATAAAGTGTAAAAATAAAGTAACTTCAGCAAATGGTGCTGTTGTAACTAGAAGTCTGCATGTAGAAGAATGCAAATTAATCCATATTAATCACCTTCTACAAAACTCATGTCTGAGTGGGTTAAGACATTCACAGYTCTGACCCATAGTCGTGTCTCTCTGAAAGTGTTACAGGGATGAAAATGGAGAAGAGCCTRAGGAAAAGAAAGTCCAGCAACAGACCCAAAATGGGATCCAGTTTAAGGGTAGGTCCCAAGTCCTGGCAGTATTACTGAGGCTATGGAGTGCTCACAAAAAGGGACGGAGCATGACCTCACTCCAGAAGACCCAACAAGCAGCTGAAAGAGTCAGATGCACTCATGGACAGATGCAGTTGACCCCTGTTTTGGATTAGGGAAGGCTGAAAGAAGCTGAGGAGAAGGACAATCCTGTAGGAGGACCAGTAGTTTCATTTAATTGAGACCCTGAGATCTCTCAAACACTGGACCACCAAACAAGCAACATACAGCTGGTGCTGATATGAGGCCCCCAACACACATACACTAGAGGACAGCCGGATCTTTGTTCATTCAGAGATGATGCACCTAACCCTTAAGAGACTGGAGGCCTCAGGGAGTTTAGAGGTCAGGTGGGGCGATGGGTGGGGACATCCATGTGGAGACAGGAGATGGGGAGGAGGTATGGGATGTGGAATAGTCAGAAGGTAGACRTTGGTTGGCAGGGTGGGGAATAAAAGATAGAGTGTAAAAAATAAATAAATAAAATAATTAATGGAAAAAGGACCTCAACATAAAACCGGATACTCTGAATCTAATAGAAGAGAAAGTGGGAAAGATCCTTCAATGCATTGGACAGGGGAAAATTTTTTGAACAGCAGACCAATGGCTCAGGCTCTAAGATCAATAATTGACAAATGGGACCTCATGAAATTGAAAAGTTCTGTAAGGCAAAGGATACTATCATAGGACAAAACATCAACCTACAGATAGGGAAAAGGTCTTCACTAACCCTACATCAGATTGAGAGCAAATATCCAAAATATACAAAGAAATAATAAAGTCAATGCCAAAGAACCAAATAACCCAATTACAAATGGAGTATTGAGCTAAATAGAGAATTCTCAAAAGAAGACAGGAAACACTTAAAGAAATATTGAACATACTTAGACACCAGGGAAATACAAATCAAAATGATCCCAAGATTACACTCTATACCAATCAGAATAGCTAAGATCAAAATCTAAATTGAAAGCACATAGTGTCGAGGATGTGGAGAAAGAGGAACACTCCTCCATTGCTGGTATGACTGCAAACTGGTACAACCTCTCTGGAAATCAATCTGGTGTTTCCTCGGAAAATTGGAAATATTTCTATCTGAAAACCCAGCTATACAGCTCCTGGGCATATACCTAAAAGATGCTCCTCCATACCACAAGGAAACATGACCCATTATGTTCATAGCAGCCTTATTTATAATAGTCAGAAGCTGGAAACAAAATATTCACTAATAAGTGGATATTAGCCAAAATATACAGAATACCCATGACTTTAAGATTTTTAAGAAGAAGGAAGACACAAGTAAGGATACTTCAATTCCCACTTAGAAGTGGGAACAAAATAATAATAGGAAGCAGAAGGAGGGAGGGTTCTGGTTGGGAGAGGGGAGGGGGGAGGAAGAGTGGAGCAGGATCATTTATGAGAAGAGATCAGAGAGATGCTCAGAGGGCCAAGTGACTGAGTGGAAATATGCAGCTGAGTGGGGAGGAGGTTTCTAGATATTCCCAGAGACCTGGGATGTGAGAGGTTCCCAGGACTTAATGTGGATGACCTCAGCTGAAATACCCAACATTGTGGAGATGGCACCTGAAGGGAATCACCTCCTGTATATAGACAGAATTCCCAATAGGGGGATAAGGTCACCAAAATTTTGACTCAGAACTGTTCCTGTCTAAAAGAAATTCAGGGCCAAAACTGGAGCATAAATAGAATGAAAGACTTTCCAGTGACTGGTACAACTTAGGGCCTTTTCCATTGGGCAGGCACAAAACCCTGACACAATTACTGATGTCATGTTGGGCTTGCAGTCAGGAATGTAGCATTTCTCTTTGATTCCTTCCAACAACTTACCACTGAGATGTCTTCTCTATTTTAAAAATTCATCCTCATTACATACTATGTTTGTTTATTCTTGAACAGTCTAGTCAAAGCATGTGCCTCTTTCTATAGTAATGATGAGCGATAATGTTCAGCATCTATCAAGCTATGTGCCAGGTACTATTAGAAGCTCTTTATGTATGGGTCAAGTAAAGCTCATCTCTAGGAGGCTGAAACTCTTTTCATTTTTATTTTATTGATGTTTGATTGGGTAGAATAATTAATGGAATAATATATTGCTTTATAGCTTCTTGACTCAGACTAATATTGGAGGCTGAGTGTGATTCCCATTCTTTCAGACCCATTGACTTAGTGAAGAAGAGTTTATTTTAGAACAGTGACTCCAAGTGAGACACAACTTCTAAAAGGTATTGAAAAAAGAGAAAGAAACCAACAATGAATGGCAGGGTATATAACAACCTGGTTTTAACTGAAGAAGGCACTGTCTGGCTTTAAAACTACTCTATGTATACTGTGTTTTATTTCCTCAGACACACAGGCAATCTCTCAGGAACTGGAGTTCGTAATTATAGGGATCTGTCCATTCTTTTTCACTCAGACTGTCCTGGCAAACTGCTTTTCAGTCAACATTGGCAGTTTCTGGAAAGTATCACTGTCCCCTGGATTTCCCATTGGGCACCAGCCTACTCCATCTCTATCTCTGTTTCTGTCTCTGCCTCTACTCTCTCCTGTGTTTGTCTCATATTTGTGACTATTTCTCTGTCTCTGTTTCTCTCTTTCTCAATATCTCTGTGTCTCTTTTCTGTCTCTGCTGCTCTCTATGTTTCTATGTCTCTGTCTTTGTTTCTGTGTCTCTGTCTCTGTCTCTCTCTGTGTCTCTGTCTCTGTCTCTGTCTCTGTCTCTCTCTCCTGTCTTTCTCTAGCAAACAGACATTTCCCCTTCATTTGCCATAATGATTTAAGGACAGCACAGTTTTAACTTTCATATTTAATTTCAGACACATGGGCATTGGATCAAATATCCTGCTGGCCTCTATCCAAACCTTTTTATTTTCCACCTTGGATTTCTTGATTTAATTACCTCAAACTCAGATAAAGCCAATCCCAAATTGCATAAAAAATGATATCTGGCCATTATTGAATGTGCTTCAGATTTAAAACAATTGCAAAAGATTAGCTGCAATATGAAGTGGAGATTACATCTATTACGAAAACAGCTTTCCTGCCCATGTTTTTACTAGGTGTGAATATGTTTGAATGTATTCTCTTCTACTTGCTGTGATTTTCAGTTGCCCAGTAAACAGGCCTGGCTCTAAGTCTTGGGCTGAAGTTGTTAGAGGGTGACTTGGTAACCACCTCCATCATTCAGTGGGTGATTATGCTGAGGATGGAGACCAGCTGTTTTTGCTCTCTGATGAAGCAACAATAGTAGAAGCAGGGCATAAATTGCAGCTGGAGGGAGTTGGAGTGATGTAAGGGGGAACTCTGGGGGTTAGCAAGCATGGTTAAGCAGAGAAGGAGTTAGCAGAGCGACTAATTCCTTTCCTGACAGCATGTCTGGAATGGTTTGGTGAGCTTTCTGAAAGGCAATGGTTCACCTAGATGACTTTGACAGAACTTTTTGGTTCCAAGAATCTGCCTTCATTTCTCATCCTGTGCTTCTACCAATGGTTCCCACCGTCTACTTTATGATGTAAATGATTTGCAAAGGTTACATAAATAGAATCCTTTAAAGAGTAGAGAGCAAAGGAATTAAACAATGCAGAGAGCATAAAAATTGGGATTTGGAATCAAACTGCCCAGCATCCAGGCTCACTGATATTTTTTCCCATCATCCAAGCAAATCACTGAGTGTTCTTTGGTTTAGTTAATGGTGTTGTTATGAGAATGAGATAAAATATCCATAAAGGTACAACGGAAAAAAAAAAAAAAACTTTTGGTCACCAATGAATCCTGATGATTTTTTTTCCTTTAGACAGGTGCATAGCATTTGTTTATAAATAAGTTCTTGCATTTCAACATAATCCTTGAATTGTGATTGGTGTTTTTATACTTCTACAAGATGAGGGGTAAAGAAGTTGAGGAAATTAAATGGACAATAAGGACAATTTGGAAATTAGATTTGAAGCCAGCTTGCATCTTCTTAATCCCGGCAGTTTCACAGCTTGCCATGCATGCTTCCTCTAAGAAACCTTGTAAATTTACCCTGTCAAAAAGAAACCCAAAGCCCAGCTACCATGATTGTGTTTGAGTCTAAGACTTGTAAGCAGATGAAATAGAAGTTGTGCATATGCTATGCTTGCAATTGCTCTGAATCCAGACCTATAGCCCAGTATAAGGGTGGAGAATGTGTGAAAATTGCTTATTGGTAGGAGAGATGCCAAAGATGGTGAAGAGTGAGAGTTAGTGGATATTGTGTAAACAGTGCAGGTATCACACCAGCCAGTAGACTAACGTATGAAGACCATGGGCAAACTAGATTTACCTGACAAGTATGTGTACCTACGATCACAGACAGAAGAGTGTGGCATGGAGGAACTATTTGAATCTTAGCCATAATATGTGGGCTGTAATGCTTGAGCAGCTTGGGTCACTGTAGTCATCAAGATGGAGCATATAGTTAACTCCTTGTGGTTTTAAACAGGGCGATGTATCTTATCTGTGTAATTACAAGTTCATGAGAACATTATAGACTTCAGTTTAAATTATCAGCTACTGTGTAAAAAAATCTATTTTATTTAAGTCCTATAATTAAATCTAAAAGCCCTGTTTAGACATCTTAAGTTACAATTTAAAATGTTTTCGTTTGTATTCTCACTACTTTTCAGCTGCAAATTCTTTGGGCGTTCCCTTTCCTCTCTGAATAAATGTAGGTATTTTATGATTTCAGCTGTACTGCTTGTGATTGAACAGGTCTGAAGTAATCTTAATATTGATTATATGTTTAATTGAATGACAAATGAGACATATCTTAGATTGAAACCACAAAATACAAATTAGATAGAAGGGAATTAATTTCCACCTATTGCCAGTGTTCACTTTGCTCTAAACTGCAGACTGGGTGTGCTGCTCAGATGGTCTTGTGCTTGTGTTACATTTTTTTGAGAAGGAAGGAATGTCCCTATAGTACACCTCCCTGGAAAGACAGTCACTCCTTAGAGAAAGTGGATGGCTTTGGAAAAATAAGGCCATCATGGTTTTAAGGAGCATATGTGTAGAAAGCCTATCTCCCTGCAAGCTTCAGGTCCAAGATCTAGTGGAAAAGGATGGCTCATGCCAAGAGATTGCTGCGATTTTGTGGAATCTGTAGCTGTTTTGCTGAGTTTTGTCATTACTTAGTAAAGACAAATTGAAAGTGAGGATAAAAGACTTTAATTCCCATGAGTTAAAAAAAATAAAAGCACCAATTCAATTCCCATTAGATAAGTTGTCTTTCCTGACAACTGTGAATGGTATAGAAATGTTTAAGGTTTGAGAGATAATATAAGCATTTATGTGCATACACCGGATATGCTCAATATGTAGATGATGTTTTTACTGAATAACTTTTAAATTATATCCCACTTTAGTTTGTAATAAAAATATATGTAAATTAAAACATTCTGTCATCATTATTTAGATGGAGTGTTTTGTTATACATATTTAGTCAACTTTATGTCCAAGACAGAATTTATAAGTTTTAGAAATTAAAAGTCATTTTTNGGTAAAGAAGTTGAGGAAATTAAATGGACAATAAGGACAATTTGGAAATTAGATTTGAAGCCAGCTTGCATCTTCTTAATCCCGGCAGTTTCACAGCTTGCCATGCATGCTTCCTCTAAGAAACCTTGTAAATTTACCCTGTCAAAAAGAAACCCAAAGCCCAGCTACCATGATTGTGTTTGAGTCTAAGACTTGTAAGCAGATGAAATAGAAGTTGTGCATATGCTATGCTTGCAATTGCTCTGAATCCAGACCTATAGCCCAGTATAAGGGTGGAGAATGTGTGAAAATTGCTTATTGGTAGGAGAGATGCCAAAGATGGTGAAGAGTGAGAGTTAGTGGATATTGTGTAAACAGTGCAGGTATCACACCAGCCAGTAGACTAACGTATGAAGACCATGGGCAAACTAGATTTACCTGACAAGTATGTGTACCTACGATCACAGACAGAAGAGTGTGGCATGGAGGAACTATTTGAATCTTAGCCATAATATGTGGGCTGTAATGCTTGAGCAGCTTGGGTCACTGTAGTCATCAAGATGGAGCATATAGTTAACTCCTTGTGGTTTTAAACAGGGCGATGTATCTTATCTGTGTAATTACAAGTTCATGAGAACATTATAGACTTCAGTTTAAATTATCAGCTACTGTGTAAAAAAATCTATTTTATTTAAGTCCTATAATTAAATCTAAAAGCCCTGTTTAGACATCTTAAGTTACAATTTAAAATGTTTTCGTTTGTATTCTCACTACTTTTCAGCTGCAAATTCTTTGGGCGTTCCCTTTCCTCTCTGAATAAATGTAGGTATTTTATGATTTCAGCTGTACTGCTTGTGATTGAACAGGTCTGAAGTAATCTTAATATTGATTATATGTTTAATTGAATGACAAATGAGACATATCTTAGATTGAAACCACAAAATACAAATTAGATAGAAGGGAATTAATTTCCAACTATTGCCAGTGTTCACTTTGCTCTAAACTGCAGACTGGGTGTGCTGCTCAGATGGTCTTGTGCTTGTGTTACATTTTTTTGAGAAGGAAGGAATGTCCCTATAGTACACCTCCCTGGAAAGACAGTCACTCCTTAGAGAAAGTGGATGGCTTTGGAAAAATAAGGCCATCATGGTTTTAAGGAGCATATGTGTAGAAAGCCTATCTCCCTGCAAGCTTCAGGTCCAAGATCTAGTGGAAAAGGATGGCTCATGCCAAGAGATTGCTGCGATTTTGTGGAATCTGTAGCTGTTTTGCTGAGTTTTGTCATTACTTAGTAAAGACAAATTGAAAGTGAGGATAAAAGACTTTAATTCCCATGAGTTAAAAAAAATAAAAGCACCAATTCAATTCCCATTAGATAAGTTGTCTTTCCTGACAACTGTGAATGGTATAGAAATGTTTAAGGTTTGAGAGATAATATAAGCATTTATGTGCATACACCGGATATGCTCAATATGTAGATGATGTTTTTACTGAATAACTTTTAAATTATATCCCACTTTAGTTTGTAATAAAAATATATGTAAATTAAAACATTCTGTCATCATTATTTAGATGGAGTGTTTTGTTATACATATTTAGTCAACTTTATGTCCAAGACAGAATTTATAAGTTTTAGAAATTAAAAGTCATTTTTTCAACATCTTTCTACCTATTCTGTAGTTTAATATGAAGGATAAAATGAGGTCCTTTATAAAGCTGACTAGAATATCACAATTATATAATGAAAAGTCTGCCTACAGAATGTCCCACATTACATCCCACCCAGCCAAATGCCTGCAAATACAGGTGGTATTGGAACAGCAACTTAATCGTGCCTGTGACATAGGAACTTCCATTCAATCACTCACTGAAGTCCTTGCAATTGAATTAGAAAGAAAGCCAGAGTCAAAGGGAGCAGCGAAAGGGAACTTTGCAGAGTTAAATTGGTAATAGACTGAGAGAGCAGTGAAATTGGTAATGGAGTAGCAAGCCAAAGCACAGCATTGAGCTTCACAGAAATTGTGACTGAAAGTCATTACCACCTGTGAGCTGCCCATTCAGCTGTTAGAATGTGTTCTCAGCATTGATTCAGTTCCTGCTGGTCAGGGGCTCATGCAAGGTCTCATCATCCAGAGAACATCTGACAGAAAACAGGGGAAATTAAATAGGTAAATAAATGAGAGGAAGAAAGAAAGGTGAATGCTAGATAGGTTTAACTAGAGAGTAGCCTTTTCTCAGGAGGTCCTGCTATTTAACATGATTACCAAAGGAGGAATGTTCTGCAAGAAATGAAATAGCACAGGCATATGTAATCACAGGAAAACAAAGACAAGCATGGTTTTCTTCCTGATTGTTTTTATAGCTTCTGTGTTATGAGTGATCATGTCACAGGCAGAAGTAGAAAACAAAATGATGACTATTTTAAACATGTGTCAGGAGTAGGCACATTTTAATAACAACATTACAATGCATCAAAAAATGGTGTGGTGAGATGACACCATTACACATTGATTTCCATTTAATTTTCACAGAAATCCTTTTATATAATGTTGAATCTCTTTATCTTCCACGGAAGACACACTGGGTGACAGGGGAGAGGGAGACCAACAGAGACAGAGAGGCCAGGAGAAAGAAAGAGAATCAGAGCAGCAGAGAGACAGAGACAAGAGCGAGGGGGCATATTTTAATTGAATTGTGTCTTCACGGTTCACATTTTGAACATTTGTCAGTATCTGAAATGTGAGTTTATTTAGAAATATGGTTAGTACATTTATAATTAGTTAACCCATTCTTGAATAAGATGATCTACAATCAAATATGATTGAGGCCATTTTATAAAGGGGAATTAGAGACAGACATACAAACCAGGAGAACATTCTGACAAACCAACTGAACTCTACCTTGTATTCTGAGAGTGAAGGGATGGCAGAAGAATTTCACTGTAATGTGTTTTCCTAAAAATGCAGCTATTCACCGGAGAAAATGGATAAGTGAGAGAATCTGGACATTCTGGCTCTTTTGAGTCTGTGTATATAAAGCTTGATAAAAGAAAGGAGAGCCTTATTATTTCTTCTTAAGGGCTTTTCTTCTTCCTTGGATGCTTCTGATCCATTGTCCAGTGAAACATATGGTGCATGCCTAGCATACCATGTTATCCCCAGCATTTATACACTGCATCTGCTTTACTGTTTTGCTAGTAGTTAGTAAAGGCTTGGGATACTTCTATTTAGTCTTCAGAAACTATTACCCTACAAACACCTTGATCCTTGAATCTGGGTTTTAGTTCTTTGACACAGTGTCCTTTTGTTGTTTAAACAATGTGGTTTCTATGCTTTGGTGTACCTTGGATGTATACCAGGTCAGAAAGACTTAGTAAGTTACTAAACCTAAGGGAAACAATCACTTGTTGAGTTGGGATTTGAACTCTCATCTCTAATTCCAGTCTGTGTCCTTACTCAATTTCCTTTCTTTTCTGCAGAAAAGACCTCCCTCATGCCACTCCCCACCCTCGCACATCAAGTATCTGTAGGATTAGGTGCATTCTCTCTCATGGAGGCCAACTTTCTCTTTCTATTTCTTCAAACAAGTGTAGAGCAGAATTGCAAATGCTCCAAACAATTTATGATCCATTATTCCAGAGAACCAAATTCTTATTATCAATAATCACACACTTCTTCATCTGCCTTTTCTTCAGTTATCATTATATGCAGGTATTTTCCTGGCTTCATTGGTARAGTGCTTAAGTTTTCAATAGCTTACATGGTTAGCAAGGCATAGATATTCCTTGAGTCTTAATGTAAATTGTATCAACTCTACAGAATGTCTCTKTAAAAAAAACACATCCTCTGGATTTACTCTGTATGGCTATTTCTAATGAAATGAATACAGTTATGTTTCTATCTATTTACTTTGATATTCTAAAACAGTAATATTGAAAATTTTGAGTAATTGTTCTCAGAATCAGGCTTCCATATATGTAGTGTTGTCCCCAGTAGAAAATTGTTTACAGGCAGATACTAGGCTGTGATATAAAACTGCTTAACTAAATATCATAAATAGGATCCAGTAATGGTTTTGTCTGTGATTTTGTTTTGTTTTGGGACACAATATAATCTAGTTCAGTTTGTCCTGAACCCATATCAATCCTCCTGCCTCAGTCTCCTTTGTTCTGGAAATTTTTATAATTACATACTAGATTCTGTCATACTCTAATTTTTGAGAATCTTTGGAGCATTTATTTTTAAATGTCATTTAATATTTACCTCATGCGCATTGGTATGTGTATGTGTTTGTGGGTGTGTATGCGCACACATGCAAGTAAACATGGTACCAACAGAGTCCAGAGGTGCTGAATGAGCTGAAGCTGGAGATATAAATACTTGTGGATCATCTGATGTGAGATCTGGGAACAGAAAGTGTAACGACTACGAAAACAGGATGTGATCTTAATATCTGAGTTAGCTTTCCAGCACCACTAGAGCATAAATTTAAATATACAGTAAAATGACATAGAATTTAACTATAGTTTTCTAAATATAGCTGTTTCTACTTTATTATATATTCTTCAATAATGTAACATATTAGACAAATAAGACAGGAGACTAACAATAGAATTAACTGATATAGAGACCTAATAGTTGTGTAAACACAAGTGAAAATTAAACAACTATAGGGAAAAATATCTTGTAGCATGTAAAATCAACAAGTAGAGATTCATACTAAAAAGAAATAAGCAAATATTAAAATATAAAAATAAATTAACTATGAAAGAATAAAAA
>BDUI01011514.1:48070-64245 GCA_002335545.1 Apodemus speciosus
AAATCACATTGTCTTTTTGTTTATGTAACATCCTTATAACTGACCTTATTCCTTGTATATCTCTTCTTGGTCTTGTACTTCTCTTTGTGCCTTCTGGCTTGACTTGTTTTCGATATTGATTTTATTTATAAATTCTCTMATTTATTTTTCCTGGAGCAAACATCACAGTTCTGTTTCTTTCTTAGGGACCAGTTTTTCTAACTTCCTTATATTTTCTTTCTACGGATTCTGGATAAGAATATTCTTTCCTCTCTCAGACTACCTGATGATAAGTGTTGATCTTTCCAAGATCATCATTGGGAATTCTACCTGACTTTTGGGACCATACCTGTCATCATTTCCTTCCTCACTCAAATTCATTAGTCTAGTCTGTAACCAACTCTACGCTTCCTCTGTTTATTTCACTTCATCTGTGGACTATTTTGATATATTCTTTCTTTATTATTATCTATATAATTTAAAGCAGAATTTTATAAAAATATAAAAGTGAACACTGAAGCTTCATCCCCAAACACCAGTTTTTGATCACTAAATTTTACTATTCCAACTACCCCATAGTGACAAGATGTTCCAGTTTATATGAATAGGACTAACCTATTAACCTTTAACTTTTTCCTTTGTGAACATCTGATACTCTTAAGTCACTATCAAGCAAAGAGTTAAGGATACTTTGCTTCATTTAGAAAATACATTAGTAGTGCATAATCTCTCTCAACTTATTCTCTAGATCAGCAGGTCTCAATTTTCCTTTGCTTATTCGACTGACAATGTTTGCCTTCTTGAGATGTGTATTGCTTTGGATTCTATAAAACCATCTTTATTGTTTCTTTTCATAACTATAAAAATTTATTTCTGCCTCTCTCTTAAACTCTACTATCTCCTGTACCTACATTGGCCAGAGAACATAAAGAACAATGGTCATCAAAAGAATTCTTTCAAAGAACATGACCCCATTTGGAAATTATGTATCAGATATCCTGCATATGAGATATCTACATGACAATTTATAATAGTAGCAAAATTATGTATGTGAAAGAGCAATGAAATAATTTTATGTTTGGGGTCCCCATAATTTCAAGAACTGTATTACAATTGCAGCTTTAGGAAAGTTGAGAACCAATGATCTAGAAAAATTTAATCATGAGAGGGGAGGTAAGTAGAGTAACAGGTATAATGGCTCATTAAAGACTAAAAACAAAACAAAACAAAAACATAAGTTATGGCTTATTTGCCATGTCTAAAGATGTTTTATTAACAACAACAACAAAAAAAMAACAACAACAACAAAAGTCCAAAATAATTACTGTACTTTTATATAAGGATGCCCTCTTGGTAAAGACAAGAATGACCTCTCAAGCTTTTGTGAGAATGACTTGAGATGAAGAACACTGTATGTTCAGTTAAAATGTTTCCCATAGGCATTTAAACTTCTTATATAGTCTTACATCAATCGTGCCTACATATATTACATATCATCCTAGCATGCCTCCTGTAACCTCTGCATGATCTTTTAAACTCCCTCATTTGAGCCCCATTTTGATCCTCTCTTAACTAAATAGCTGTTATACTTTCTCTATGACTTTATTCACATCATTAAATTATATTCAAAGTCCTCAACAATCTAGATCAAAATCATATACAAATTAAACATAGATTTTCATTATATGCATGCATATGTATAAGGTACTTGATCTCATGAAACTCTTCAGCCTTTCTATGTTCCTTTACTTTTTGTAGGACTTACAAAAATATCTAGCTGATTATTGCATTTACTTCCTAATTAGCCCTTGCTTTTATTTTCCCTTTCTTAGAAAATAAGGGTACCAGAGCTCTGTAAATGCAATTCATGCTATGAAACTATTATTTCAAATGTCTTAGTTATTCTGTAATTTCTTTAGATTAAGACCAAAGTCATAAATATGGCTTATTAGGCATTTTAAGTGTTTAACCTATTGATACAGGCCAATTTTCTGCTGTTGTTCCTTGTATGTTTTATACACAGGAGCAATGCACTGCTTGCAATTAATTGACATTCTCCCGAGAATTCCATATTACTTTTTCTTATGCTTTTCTGCCTGCATCCCCCCTTCCTGTGCATAGCCCCAACCTTGACAATATCCCCTATTCTTCCATTTAACTGTCTTGAAAAGTTCTAACCCAACGTATCATTTAAGATTCTGATTGCAAATCTCTTTTTCCAGTGCTTCTGTTATGACCCCCTGTGCTGGCTTATGTGCCCTTCATCTGTTCATGCACTTATTAGATTCTGTAGAATGGTTTATACCTACTTTTGTCATTACACTGTGATGTCCTTTAGGGAGAGAGCTGTGTCTCATAAATCCCTGCAACCCCAGCACCCAGCAAAGTTCCTGACACATGGCCAATAAACTTTTATTGCATAGGGAGTCTTCAAGCCATAAAATGATTCACAAGAGAATTAATGGAGAAGAAACATTGTCCAAGCACTCCTTGGGGAATCAGTGCTCTGTGGTGCTGCAGAGGTCACGTAACCCGTCTACAGCCCTGTTCCTTGGCTGCGAAGAGACCACCTGCACTTAAGTTTCTCCCTTATCTCATATTTTCGTGAAATATAGACGGTTGCATTTAGGGTATTGATTATAGAAATTTAACAACTCCCATGAGACACTTTTTAGGAAATTCTCAGTGAAGAATGTATTGTGAATTAAGTTAGCCCCAGTAATAATGTTTCCTAGACCAGAAAAGTAAGTTAATGTAAATTAAATAAATAATTACATTTTATTAGTATTTTAAAGTCTAAGAGAAATCTGTTATCTAGAGATTGATAACTTGATATTAGATATTAGATAGATAAGTAGGTTATGAGTAGGTACATTGATAGAGATAATTTAGTCAACAAGGAGTAAAATCTACTCAAATATCAAGTTTTATTTTTGGAAGTATATGAAAAAGGACATCAAAAAAGCTGAAGGGGTTTACAGCCCCATGGGAAGAACAAAGATATCGGCCACCCAGATGCCCCAGGACTCCCAGGGACTAAACCATCAACCAAGGGGTACACATGATTCCAGCCAAAAATGTGACAAAGAATGCCTTGTTGGACATCAGTGGGAAGAGTGGTCCTTGGTCCAGTGAAGGCTTAATAGATGCCCCAATAAAGGGAAAATGAGGATGGGGGAGGTGGGAGTGGCTAGGGTGGAGGGGTGTATACTTGGAGGCAGGGGGTAGGAGGAGGGGTTGGGGTTTTTCGAGGAGGGGGAAAACTGGGAAAGGTTTTAGCATTTGAAATGAAAATGAAGTTTATATTCAATAAAAAAAGCTATGGGCTTTAGCTTTTCATTAAATCAACATTCTATCAAACTGAATCAAAAGATATTTACTGTATCTAGACCAGTAGATAGTAAAAGTTATTCTAAAATACTTTAATTTCATATTCATCTATGTCCTAGGCAAAATGCAATTGAAAGAAGAACATGAAATGGACTCACACACTGCCACTGTCATCGGCTACCTATATGGCCCTGGGTTTCTTAGTACTTTAAAAATGGAATTGAATAAATACTAGACTAAACATAGCCCTAATTGATAAACTAAAACACATAATAAAAATACAGAAATATGGGGTTTCTGGGGAAGGGACCAGGAAAGCATATAACATTTGAAATGTAAGCAAAGAAAATATCCATTAAAAAAAACACAGAAATATGTATAATTTAAAGGATATTGAATTTAAACAGTAATATCCTAGTAGAAACAACATGCTTGTTAGATTGTAGGGATTTTATTGGACATTTTCTTTATTTACATTTCAAATGTTATCCCCTTTCTCAGWTTCCCCTCCCCTGAAATCCCCTTATCTCATACACCTCCCCCTGCTTCTATGAGGGTGCTCCCCGATCCACCTACTTCTGCTTCCCTGCCCTGGCATTCCCCTCTACTTCAGCACTGAGCCTTCACAGAACCCAGGTCCTCTTCCCCACTGATGTCCTACAAGGCCATTCTCTGCTACCTATGCAGCTAGAACCATGGATCCCTCCATATGAATTCCTTGGTTGGTGGTTTAGTTCCTGGAAGCTCTGAAAGATCTTGTTGGTTGATATTGTTCTTCCTGTGGGGTTGCAAACCCCTTCAGCTCCTTCAGTCCTTTCTCTTAACTCCTCCATTGGGGAACTTGTGCTCAGGCCAAAGGCTGGATGTGAGCATCCACCTCTGCATTCAGGCACTGGCAGAGCCTCTCAGGACACAGCTATATCAGGCTCCTGTCAGCAAAGCACTTCGTGACATCCACAATAGTGTCTGGGTCTGGTGTTTGTGTATGGGATAGATCTGTAGGTGGGGCGGTCTCTGGATGGCCTTTCCTTTAGTCTCTGCTCCACACTTTGTCTCCATATTTGCTCCCATGAATATTTTGTTGCTCTTCTAAGAAGGACCAAAGCACCCACACTTTGGTCTTCCCTCTTCTTCAGCTTCATGTAGTTTTCAAACAGGCAGCATAAAATTGATAAATGATGTTACAAATAAAACCAAAATATCAAGTAGATTGTAAAGACAAAATATAATAATAGAATGTAAATGATATTTAAAAATTAAAAGATGTGAAATACTACTGGCAATTTAGTTCTTCTAAATATAATGCATTTATTTATTCATTCATTTATGTATTTAATATATATTAGTTCTTTGCATACATGTGCATCATGTATATTCCTGGGACTCCAGATGCAATAAGAGGCATAATATTCTAAATTTGTTTGTTTATTTATTTATTTATTTATTTATTCATATTGACTTAATGTATATTAATATTTTGCCTGCATGTGCATCATGTATATTTCTTCTGGGACTTCCAGATGCAAGAAGATAGCATCAGATTCTGAAAAGCTGGAGTTAACATCAGTTGTGAGCCACATATCAATGTTCAGAATTTAACTTGAATAATCGACAAGGGCAGCAAACACTCTTAACTACTGAGCAACCACTCTAGATGCAAGTTTTTTAAAAAAAATTCTTCAATATTTTCTTTAGCATTTATTATTTTAACTCATTATGACATCATCGTAATATATATATATAATGCATATACATATTCATCCTATTAACTTTTCTTGTCCCTCATCACTTCCTTTAATTGACTTCCTCTCACCAACTAGCACCCTTACTACTTTTATGTCCTCTTTTTTTAATGGGGCAATGAGCTTCATTTGGGTTGTTTATAAGAGCATGAATAATGGTTTACTTACAGGGACATGGGCAATTACCAATGGCTATACCACTGAAGAAAATATCTTTTTTCCCATTAAGCCATTCACTATGTATAAATCCCCCAGGGAAGGTTGCAGCCTTATGATGCCTTTCCTTTTAACAAATAAGTGTTCAACAAACATCTATTCCTTATGTGAAATATGACACACATACTACATGTTGTACCAACACTACATGTTGGATGTAGAGTTGGAACAAAATATAAGACCAGTATTCTAATTGTACTTAGACCAACACATTTCATAAGTATAATTCTCTAATAGTAAGATGAAGATTTTTAATATTCAGTGCGTAAATAAGGAATATAAAGAAGACATTAGGGAGAGAGTGCCTAGTGTAGTCTCTAAGGTAAAGATACATTAAGTTAAGCATTGACAGATGTGAGAATGAAGAGCATTAGAAGACAAATTAACTTACTGAAAGCAGCTGGATGGAGCAAATGTGTTCCAACAAAATAACTGTTTGGCTACAAATTGAGTGTGTCCCCCATGGGTTTATGTTTTTGGACCTTGGCTTCCAGGGAAACAGTAGTAGGGAATAGGTAAGAATTTGAAGAGGGAATATGGCATGTCCAGAGCCTGGCCCCTCCTTGTTCTGTCTTCTCTTCYTTTCTTAGAAGCCTTTCTTCTTACCTCTCTCCTGTGGTTGTAGCAGAATTGGCATGAAGTGATGTAGCCAAGAAAGTCTCCACCAGAGCAAGCAAACCAAATTATTTAGAAATTTCATTTCTCAAAACAAGCAARCAAACAAACAAACAAACAAAYAAACCCACCTTCTGGGATAATGGAAAATTTACTAGGAGACTGAGACAAGGTTAAAAAAAATACATCACAAAATTTTCCAGAATAACCAATTTTAAAGCATTGTACACTATCAAATCTCCATTAAAGCTATCGTGATTTCCAAAACCTTGAGAGTTATGGTTTCATATAGACTGTGGTTTGAAACATCATCATACTACTTTATAAGAAAAAATATTGTGAAAGGCTTGTACAACAACATAAACATCAAGCCTTAGAGTCTTATTTTTATATATATTTTCTCATTTAATTTTCATGGCTACTAGTGAACTATGCATGATTATTCAAATTAAGGACTATGGAAAGGCTAAAAGCTAATGTTATTTGACATTCTGTAACCAAACTCTAGATCTTAAATGTAACAGTGTAGAGTCTCAGCTTCCTTATGATGATCAAAGACATACATGAATTATAAAGAAGAAAGACCACCATTCCTTGTGTAGACAAGTACCAGGCTCTGAAGTTGATAATGGGGATAAGACTGTGGCCTCTTAGCTGATAGTTCTACCTTTCAGAAGCTGATCATCTCCGTGGGAGTGTCAAAAATAATGTGAATATCTAGTGTGCTAGTGGGTGGTAAGGTAGAAGAAGAAAGAACAAAACAAACAAAAAAATGATAAGGAGCTTCAAGGAACAATATTCTAATGGACAGGGAAAGATTCATTGTGATGACCACATTTAAGCAGAGATGTAGGAGAAATAGGAACAATCTGAGATTTTATAATATCATTTCTCAAGTAAATGTGACTGCATGACAAAGATTTGAGGTTCTGCTGTGTGGAACAGTTAGTTGTCTGTGTACTTATAGTAGAATGAACAAAGAGAGAAATAGAATAGGATACTGGAAGCCCTGGTGGAAAGGATTTTGTTAATATTGTGAAGATTTTTGACTTCAAGTTAAATGTGATTCACAGTTATTGCAGGGTTCAGAGAAATAACAGGCCAATGTTGAATTTACAATGCGGGCACATTACAGAGCCTGTTGTGTAGGGATGGGACTGTGGATGGGAGTAGGGGTTTGAAATAATGAATAACAATATATGTGTTCACTAGAGATGGAGTCGGATGAAATATATCCTGAATGACAGGATGTATGATTGAATTAGGATAGAATATGTGAAGGAAAGGAAGATATCCATAAATACATACTCAAAAGTAAAAAAAAGAAAACCAACCATTTATCACCCTYGGTCATGTGTCCTCTTCACTTGGAAATTGTTATGTTACTGTTTCTGTTTTCAATGGTTTTTCTTATGTATTTTTGTTTTGTTTAATTTGTATCTGCAAATGGAACTGAAAAAGTATCAACTGTAAAAGGAATTAGATGCTCTTTGGGGCTAGTTTCATGAAGCTTTTAAAAAGTTTATTTGCAGCATATCTTACTAAAATTTCTTGAAATGAGCCAGAACTTCATTGGTACCTATTTTTTTCCCTAGAAACTTATTCCTATTGAATCAGTAGAATTAGGTTATATTATTTAAGAGATTTCATTTAGTCCAAAAAAATCAGCAAATATTACCACTACACTGAATCCTCTATAAGAAAGTAATGCCATGATCATCAAAAACTTATTTTGTTTCAAATATAACTTTGCCTAATATAAAGTTCTGTGTTTATATGTAGAAAATGCTTGTTTATCTGACTGCAAGTTCCACAGCCTTAGTAGTCAAGTCACTTTGAGAGCAAATACATTGATCTACATTCTTATAGAGTATAAGGTAGAGCAAGGGCAGATGTTAATCCTGAGCAATGACACATGTGACTCAGTGGGTGAACGTCATGTTGAGGAATCATGGAGCATGTTATCTCCGGATGACTACCTCTGTACATGACCTCACCTAGCATTCCAGCATCACAGTCTTAAACGCTTTCCAATGTCATATCACAAGAGTTGCATGGAAGGGTCGAAGCAGAAAATATGATGGTAGATAAAACTGAATACGCATATTTCATTCAGAGCAAAGCACCAGCTCTTACCAAACACTGAAGAACCTGAGGTCAAACCCTAAGTCTACTGTTTCTTAACTACTTGACCTTGAACAGACCTGTGAACTGTTTTTCTTGCTTGCAAAAGTGAGAAAATTAATATAGACTTATACCAGAGAATCAAGTGGCTCAAATAAGACAAGGCACATATAAAAATGTCTTAAGGCTCTACATAAATATTTGATGTTATTATTGAATAGCTTCCCTTTGAAAGGCAGAGGTGGGAATGAATATAACAATTATTTAAATTATTTATCAATTATTGAGTATCCTCTTTGCATTCAGGAAATGTTTGCATACCAGTCTACTGAATCCAAACTATTGCATTTTCTTTTTTTTTTTTTTTTGAGAAGAAAACAGACCATTTTATAATAATTAAAAATAAATTACAGACTTGTGTCAAACTAAGAAAATGTGATTAGTATCCAATTACAGGAAACGGGGTGACTACTTGAGATGATATATGACCATATGCATTCTAAATTTTAGAGCACACGAAGTGAATAGTTAGCATGAAATGTTCTGAAACTAAGTGACATTAGAGACCTATTATCCATAAACACATGGAGAGAACATAAAGTTTCACCCTTATACAAGTTTACCTGTATAAATGCCTTAAGTATAATTATACACAAATTAAATAGGACATATTAATATGCACAAATTACTAATGATGACTTAACATCCAACCTTACAGGGCTGATTTGTGTTATCTGTGAATGGAGGACTTTTCTTTTTTATTTATTTATTATTTTTTTAATTTTTAATTTTTTTAATTTTAATTTTTTTATTTTCTATATTTTTTGTTTATATTCCAAATGCTTTCCCCTTTCCCAGTTCCAGCCTCTCCATAAGACCCATAAGCCTTCTTCCCTCTGCCCATTCCCCAATCACCCCCCCTCCCATTTCTCTGTCCAGGTACTCCCCTACAATGCTGGATCAAGCCTTTCCAGGACCAGGGCCCTCTCCTTTCTTCTTCTTGGGAATCATTTGATATGTTAATTGTGTCTTGAGTATTCAGAGCTTCTGGGCTAACTAATACCCACTTATCAGTGACTGCATTCCATGTGTATTCTTTTGTGATTGGGTCACCTCACTTAGGATGACATTTTCCAGTTCCAACCATTTGCCTGAAAATTTCATGAATTCATTGTTTTTAATTGCTGAGTAGTATTCCATTGTGTAAATATACCACATTTTCTGTATCCATACCTCCATCGAGGGACATCTGGGTTCTTTCCAGCTTCTGGCTATTATAAATAAGGCTGCTATGAACGTAGTGGAACATGTGTCCTTATTGCATGCCGGGGAATCCTCTGGGTATATGCCCAGGAGTGTAATAACAGGATCCTCCGGAAGTGTCAGGTCCAGTTTTCTGAGGAACTGCCAGTCTGATTTCCAGAGTGGTTGTACCAGCTTGCAATCACACCAGCAGTATCATTTATCATGTATCTGTCATCTCTAACCTGTCTGGCATCCATCTGTCAGCCATTTATGTGTTTGTCAATAGATTTTTTTTGTACATCTTGCACAATGACATGAATTTGAGTCAAGGTCAAAATTTAGATCTCTTTTGTATCTTAGCTGGCAAAATTCTTGTTATGCCAAGTCACCCTCTGTACTTCGTACAGGGAGACACACTGTGTCCGAGATCAGGAAATGATAGAAAGCGTCAGTAGTGATTCAAAGTCAGCTGTCCATATTTAAGTGTSAGTTAGGTGCACAAAAACTAGGTGTTTCTCTGCTTGTCACATCACGCATCTCCTCCCCTGGATGTAAAAAATAGCTTAGTCTTTAAAAAAACATAAATCTATCCCTCTTTCATTTTTTTCATTAAACAATATAGAATCTGGGAGTCTAAATGATTTATATAAGAGCATACATTTTAAAGGCAAAACAAACACAAAAACCCTATATGAAAAAATAAACAAAAAACCAAGGAGCTCGGAGTTTTGATTCTCTATCATTATGCTGCCATAGTCTTTCTTTCATTTCTGTGTTGTTGGTATTTACAGAATCTCAGTGAGGATTTTTTCCTGTTTTGAACCAGTGAAAAAATTTTTGAATGAGTGTATTATAATGAGATAAAAATTTAATCGCATAATTGATGATGTTTCTCCAGCTGATGCCTCATTGCTTCAGGGTCCCGGGACTTATGCTCACCTTGCATGAGTAAGAATGCCTTCTCAATGAAGGACAAAAGCTTGGCATATGTTTTCACACTGAATAAGCATATACTGGGCAGAATTAAATGAGATTGTGAATATGTTGGAAGCCAAACTAAAGATAATTGGATGGCGGCTTTGCTCTTCTACCCAATATCACCTTGATGACTTCTCATCACATTCAACATTTAGTAGTAACAGGTAGGGTAGTGGGAGTAGTGCTGCATGGTGGCTTCATGATTGTCTTTGGATACAGTGATTCTAACTATTGTAACAATAGAGTTGTTGAGAACTATACTGACTGTAAAAATTCATTATGATTCACCATTTATAAGTGAATATACTTTCTGAAATGAACAATATTGTGAGTGAGGATTAACTGTTTAAATTCCATTTACCTTTTCACTATGAAAGAACAGCCAGAGTGATTGTCCTGTATGGAAAATAGAAGCCTTCAGGATGGAGGGATGACTTGGAAGATCAGGGAACTTGGTACTCTTACAAAGAATCCAAGTTCATTTTTCAGAACCCTAGTTAGATGACTCACAACTACCTATAACTCTAGTTCCTGAAGATTCAATACTCTCTTCTGGACTTTATAAGCACTTACACTTATATTGGCATCACACAGACATGCAAATGTATGTATAATTAAAAAATAAATATTTTGAAAAGAATATGTGCCCTCTACAAGATAGAGAATAATTTGGAATCTGAAAATCAGAGAGATAATGTATGACTTGTTTGACTTATTATATAAAATGTATACATTCATATACAATGTGTATAATCATATACAATTGTATTATTCATAAAATGTATAAATTTATCAAGAAAGTTTGAAGGTAAAAAGGAGTTTCAGACACTTGTGCTATAGTAATATTAAAAATTATTGAAGATTCTAGGACTCTAATACATCTTGAGGTTAAGATTATATCTGAATTTAAGGAATCTATTCAACTTAATTCAAATAGAGGAATGTTGTTTAGTGACTTCAATTTTAAAAGTTCACATTCTGTGACAGATAAGAAAAAACATTACATTATTTACAATATTAAATGTGATTTTAATAGATAAAAATCCTGCTATGATAAGAGTGACATCAATGTAATAACTAATATACACCCAAGTTTCTGTCCCCTAGCATATACAACTGCATATTTTTACCATCATCATCCTCTTTCCTGTGAATCCCCAATCTAATTTCTATCCCTGATACAGAAAGAACTGTGGTAACAGCCTGGCCTCTATGATGGTTACCCTAATTCCATTTACCCTCCAGCATTCTCTTGTATCATTTCTGAAAAGAACTTTCTCATTATCTTCTAATAAGAATGTTTCCCTATTGGGTTCCCTTCTATTTTCCTAATATTTCTTCTGCCCATTTTTATAGTAGACCTGTCTTGTAATTTTGCTTCTCTGACCAGTTTTTAGTAGTTTTCTTGGAACTTAATATTTGAGCTAAAAAAGATAAACTACAAAGGGATAAGGATATCAAACAATGGACTGGACATTCATTGTAACTGGATATAACTGTATGTACTAAATTTATTCAGGTTCTTTCTGTCTTGAACTTGATATTAACCACACTTATTCTAGGTCCCAGTGTGAATGAATTGGGATGTTTGAAATCGAGCCAGGGGCTATCTATGGGGTGATTGCTCTTATCAAGAAGAAGATTGATACTGAAGTGAATTAAAACCTGTGATTAGTGAGAACGTAGGATATATGTAGAAATTTACTAAGGGTGATTTTTTGGGATGTGCTTGGCTGTCTGTTGTTATTTGTTTGTTTGTTTTGTTTTTGAAGTTAATGACAATAATGAAGTCAGGCTGACTTGCAAATATTGACTTAAATGAGTACCATAGTAGTCAGCTGCTGGCCATCCACAGTGGGACAGGAATGACAAAAGGAACACAGCCTACATGAATGCCACGTGCTACTCAATTCTGTCTGTGACCCACATAGGAACATTCTCATGTACTGCTAAGCCAACTCGGTATTGGCTTAAAGATTTAAGGTTAAATCTGCCTTGGTAGTGAAAATTGTTAACTTCAATAGCCACGTCTTAATCTCACTACCTGTGTGTCTATCAGTTCAAATGAAAAATGGGAAATTAAGGGTGTATTTGGAATTAAGTCTGATAATCTCTCAATTTAAGAGACTATCTTAAATCATTCATATTCACTTGTAACCATCAGTATGTGCATTTGTGTGTGTGTATACATGTGTACATGCATGTGCATGTGTCTGTGTGTGTGTGTGTGTGTGTGTGATGTTAAATAACGATGAACTCACCCTTGCATAATAAGCATGTGGAGTCCAGAACTCAACATCATATATCTACTACTACTCACCATCTTTCTTTTTCAGACAAACATGCCAAATCTGGAACTGTACTAGCTGGCTGTGAGCTCCCAGGATCCTCCAATATGTGACCTCTAGTGCTGGGATTATGGGTATATACTGCTATACCAGACTTTTCTCATGGGTGTTGAGGATATTAACTCAGTCCTTTATGACTGAATAGCAAGCATTGTTCATATTGAGCCATCTTTCTCCCCATTTAGTGTGTTTAACTGTGCTTTTGCATGTGTCTATATGTGTGTTTATGTTTAAAGGTTCATCCTTCCATGTGTGTGTATGACTATACCTGTATATATGTGCACATGCAAGTAGAGACCAATGGTCTCAGCCATAGTCCCTTAAGTACTGACAATGTTTTTTGTTTGTTTCTTTGTTTGTTTTTGTAATAGAGCCTTTCGCTGGGACCTGCAGCTCACCAATTTGCCTGAGCTAAGAGGCCAGAGAACCCCAGAGAGCCTCCTGCACTGAGATTACAAATGTGCTAGAGTTACTTGTTTCTTGTTTTGTTTTGCTTGATTGTTCTTACATGGTGCCAGATATTGAACTCAGTGATTTGTGTTTGTTTGTCATGTGCTAGCCCTGCAGGACACAAAATCATTTAAATCGAGAAAAGTAGCAAAAGTCAATGTTGGAGACATACTTAAAGATGTTCTTTGTTTGGGGGGATGTAAATGCAGGGGAATGGCCAAACGTAAACAACACAGTTGGTTTCTAGAAGCTAAGAGAGGTAAGAAACATTTTTAGAACCTCCAGGAGGAAGAGTACGGCATGGGTAATCCTTTGATTCCAGCTCAGTGAGATTCGTTTGGGAGAAACTTCCTCTTGAACTGAGGCATAATGCTATATTTGTTTCAAGTCACTATGTTTGTGATGATTTATATCAATTACATTAGTAAAAGAAGGTACCTTCCAATTTATTGCTGATGACTGAGGCAAAAAATGACAACTTTGTTTTGAAGAAAATACTGTCCAGAAAGAATTAATATTGCCACATGGATAGCCAAATAAAAAAATGTGTAATAAATATCTTTCTGAAAAAGAGACAGCAAGCAAATAAATTACCCCT
The DNA here is from genome assembly GCA_002335545.1 of Apodemus speciosus. Taxonomy (NCBI): domain Eukaryota; kingdom Metazoa; phylum Chordata; class Mammalia; order Rodentia; family Muridae; genus Apodemus; species Apodemus speciosus. The sequence goes on from BDUI01011514.1 coordinate 61,696, forward strand.
TTAAAATAACTTACCATTGATTTTTGCCTAAAATGTCCCCAAAGTATATGTGTGTGTATGTGTGTGTGTGTGTGTGTGTGTGTGTGTGTGTGTGTGTGTGTGTGTGTGAGTGAGTGATTTTATGTGGTTTCTGGAAATTTGTCTTCTGTCCACTCTGGTAGGGAGGAAAGCTTGCCAAGTGTACAATCACAGTGTTCTTCCTCCAAAGGAAAAACTTTAAACCCTTCATGGAGTTAGCAGTTGTCAGTGAATTTTAAAAGATGTGCCCAGAAGCTCAGAAGAAAGATAACTTTATGATTAGTATTAAGTACATGGATCATTTAAACTAATTGATTTACATAATTGCTATATATAAATATTGGTTTACATAATTTATTTACATAATTGCTATATGTAAATATTGGTCTTGTCAGCATCCATGACAGCTAACTATTATGGGGCCCAGGCTAATGCTCCAGGCACAGCTGTCATATTTGTGTTTCCCTACTGTAATGCTACAATTCTTTGCTCACTCTAGTATCAGTGAGCTCAGATAGCTTCTGTCTCATCTGAGTCCTTTTTTTGCCCAAGTTACAATTCCTTCTTTGAATGTAAAGCTCTGCTAATTAGCACTAAGCACTGTTTAACTGACCCACATATTAATCACTATTTCACTTTACATATATTATTTCCATTTCTCATTTATGTGACTAAATACATGACTCCTTYATTGGGGAGGGTTGATAGGGATTTAAAATTTATTAATGAAAAAGACTACTCTGGAGAAGGGACAAGATCAAGAGAGGGGCATCTCTAGTTGGGAAGTGAGACAGTGAGAGCCACGACTTAGCCAACATTCTTCTTCTGTCTAGTTGGGACTCCAGTCCAAGAAATGGTGAACACAGATTTAGGATGGGCCACTCAAATTAAAACTCTCTGGAAACATGCTCCTAGACACAGTCAGAGTAATGTTCTCATGGATGTTTCAAATCCATTTGCATTGACAAAGAATGTTAACCATCTCAAAATATAAACAGCTTTTGTAGGCCAGATGTACTTCAGAACATGTACTTCAGGCATTACAGACAAGCCTAGGATAAACTGCTCTATTGACATAGTCACCATGCTAAATTGCTGGGACAATAAACGTAATTGTTAAAGGAAGAAAAATATCTACAGGCAATGCTGTGAGAACAAGAATGATTTATCCTACTTAGCTGTACTAAAATATGTTAAAATGGATTGGCAGTATGGGTGTGTGTTTAGCATTTGCTTGTTTTTAAATGTCTGTCATTCCTACGCATTTTTGTACAGTGTTCTAAGAAAACTTTTCATGACTTTTTTTTCTGCCTCTATAACCATACAATGTAAATGAATTTAATGAATAGGCTCAGGGGACTAATTACATTTTGATATCTTTAAGTCACTAAAGCTGAACACATTACTACTCGAGAATGAACATTTATAAATGATATTCCAGGGGTGTTATTAAAGGAAATAAAAACTGCTTAAAATAATCAGACTCTTTGGCAGTCACATATACCAGGTTTCATCTGATATTACTATTTGGGCGAATAGCATTAAATTTTCCAAAGAAAACACTGACTTGGCTGATATAAAGGCCTCCAAGTTCTCATTTGCTATTTCTAGTCTTTGAACATTTCAAGATCCATGAGCTTTATGAGAATCTGACAAAATACTGTATGACGAAAAGGAACTGATGGTGGCCTGAGAACAGAGCAATTGGATTCAATTCTGAGAATATTTTTACATGGATTTAACAATTTGCATACAATCAAGAAAATTAAGTTATTTTAGACTAAAAGCACTTTTAACTTTATAAACAGTTCCAGGCTTATACACAATGAGATAAAACACAACTATTTTAGAAAGACGGTTTGTCTTATATATATCCATCCAGCACACTAACAATCCAATTGAATTCGGAAGCCCAGACATGTGTTGATTTTTTTCTTCTGCTGAGGATGCAGCTGTTTAATATCTAGTTACTGGTCATCACCCACAGCAGTAAGCAAACAGCTGGAGCTCAGGCAGAAGGAACCACATTTACTCACACTAAGGCCACTATGTAGACAAAGAAAGTGACCTGTGGATTTTAGTAGTGTTTAAGATCTGGGAATGCAATTAGAAAGATGTGGGACCATGTCAGCTCAAAAAAGGCAGTCAAATATGGAATGTGGGACCATGTCAGTTGTAATAATGGCAGTAGTGATGTCAGGTCCAGTGCTCATGTGATCTTCATCATGTTTTGTTTAAAAGTTCACAATGTGCCAGTAGGAAACCATTAGATTTGGTCTCTCTTTGCTGTGTGTGCCTGTATGCCTTTGTGTGTTTGTATGCATTTGCATGCATACTTGTGTGTGGCACAACTGGCTCTTGTGCTGGTCACTCATAAGTTGCGTAGGTCTTATAAATTTTCAGAATTTCATGAAAACACTAAAACTATCTTAGTTTAGCCTTTTCTTTTTTTTATTGGATATATTCTTTATTTACATTTCATTTCCCTTTTTCCTGGTTTCCCCGCCCCCCCAATGTCCCATATGTCTTTTT
>BDUI01011516.1:54764-66416 GCA_002335545.1 Apodemus speciosus
TTTTTTTTTTTTTAAAGCACAAATATTATAAGAATATGCTTTCATTTTAATCTCAGGTGTGAGACATGGAGCTGCTTCAGATTGTCCTCAGCAGCTGAATATGATTTGCCTCCTGCTGTAGGAGGGGCGTGATTTTGCCAGATGCAGATAGTTTCTGTGACTGTGTGACATTGGGAAATCTAGGGACTTTTCAGAGGGTGTATAAATGCTAGAGCCCTGAGAGGTGGGATGGGTTATTGGTTGGTTGGTTGGTTGTTGTTGGTTGTTGGTTGCTATTGGTCATGGTTCATTAAGTTGTCGGGTGCAAAGAAGAAACATYGACAAGAAGAAATTAGATATCCTGATGGCAAAGATCAGACCTGCCCCAAGAAACTCCACGCCCCTAATCAGCAGGAAGTAGTCAAACAGTAATGTCGCCCCTTTCCTACCCCTGACTTCATTCAGGGATCTCTTTCCTTTCCTCTCTATCTTTTTTTCTCTTTTATCTGGTGTTAGGGTGTTGAAAGAGTAGAAGAAAAAGGGTGGGGAGAGTGGAAGAAACAACCCACAAAGTAGCCAAACACARCCACACACGCCTCTGCACATACAGATGTTCTTGTGTTGAAAAGCCCAAAAGGAGGTTCTTCAACAGAGCTAGCCTCTTCCTCTCTGTCTCTTAAGGTCTGACCTGCTTGCTCATTTCTCTACTGCCTCACCCACCGTCTTCCTTCTTATCACAGGGCCCATCTTGAAGCCCCAAGGGTTTGGGGACTGAGACTCGGGACAGGCAGACACGCAAGCAGCTGCTGTGTCTTTCTCGGTTGCCTGGCTTCCTGGTCACCATCCTACTTACTGCGATTAGTCTCACGAAGCAGCAGCTTCCAATCGGCCCGATCTTAGCCACTGCCAACTTTGAAGGTTTGAGCATGGCTCCTTCTCCGGCCCTGACTCCTACTTCTATATCCTAGCTGTAATGTGTAGTGGTAAATAATCAACAATGACCACCCCACCAGGCCTCTGCACCAAGTCCCGGCAGCTCTCACTGTTGCTGTTGAGCTAATCTCTTCTAGCTAGCTCCCTCAGCATCTCAGCTGTGGTCTCCCTCTGCCATCAGCAAACCCACATTCCACACATGCCACACTACCCACGGGCCTCCAGTTCCTTTGGTTCCCTGACTGTGGTGTCCCAAATTACCCGGTAGGACAGGCTCTCAACACTCAATTTGCCAATCAGATTTATCAATATTTAAAACACAAATTCAAGATACCAACACAATGAAAGCTTTTGCCAATGTTTTTAACCTCATAATACATACAAAAAGACATCCCAAGTCATGGTGTCCAACACTCCCGCTGTGAACTCCTTTTCCACGGGCTTCCCCCACATACCCTCTCCACACCCACACCTGTGTGCCCTCCTTTACAACTCCTAGCCCCGCCCCCAATCTCCACATCCAATCGCTGTACTGATGAAATTGGACAGGAAAATTTCTGCAACAGTCTGCAACAAGATACATGTCACCAGAGTATCTTGTCTCGCCATCTCAGGATCCTGCCCTGACTCTGAGAGAAATGTCCTTACACCTCTTTTACTGCATGAGGCTCAGCAAGTTTCCTCAAGGGCTTCCTCTTATATCCCGACTTCCAAAGGTGAACTCCTCTCTTCCTACCTCCCTCTGCAAAGTGGCACTCAACCTGATGGTGACCACTGTGCACCCGCTAAGCAGAAAGCCTTGGCTAACRGGCTTGTGATCCCCACGGAATTCCTGTTTATGTCTCTATTTCTTCACTTTCATTAAGTCCAGATAACCTGTGGGCAGGGCGTTCGTCAGACCTCAGCAGAGCATGACCAGAAAGAATGCACAGATCTAGTTCCCCTGAGCATCTGCTGCTGAACCAATAAACATTTTTAACAACTTTTATACCATAGAACTACATTAAAAATACTGTAGTTTAAAATCAAACCCCGAACCCTGCATGTGGGCATGTTAACTGAGGTCAGGTGGCTGGTTGGGCCAGATGTTTCCAGATGCTTGGCATCTTATTCAAGAACAAAATAGAATCCCACACAGATTGAAAAGTGCATAGAAACTATAATCAAAGCAAAGCAGTAGAAAAGAATATACTGTCATACAGCAGTGGACAGTAATAGTGAAAATACTCCAGGGCCCAGATTATTWTTTGGGGGTTGCCTTTTATGGGAATTCCCATAAGGGAAGGAGGAGTTTGGTTATTGGGGGGGCGGTGTAAGGAGAGTGGTTCTCTGTTTTCATTGTTAGATCAAGATCCTTTTTGTATTGCGCATGGTCTTTCCCATAATGCATCTGACTTTAATCATATGCACGTCTAATCATACATGGGCATAAGATGTTGACTAGGGGATTCTTCCCACAAGCTCTTCTGAGGACATACCTTTGCCTTACTGGGTGTGCATCTTGAAGCGGCTCAAGCTGGATCAGCCTTTCCAGTCTTTTTATCCAGATACCCTGATGTTTGAATAGATACTATGTCTGGTTGCTGTTGGAGGAGGAGAAACCTAGCCCACTGTTCAGAGAGGAGTGTCCAGACAGAGCCTGTGCCAGCCTGCCTTAGCAGTTCAGTCCTCAGGCCGGCTTACCCCAGAGGGATGGTCTGTGAAGCGGCAGCCGCCCTCTCCAGATTAGGATGTCAGCCACAACCACTTTCAGCAATGGCTATGGATAGATATCCTCAGACAGAGTGGGGTATTCTCGATGCCCGGGAAGGTGAGAGGGGGCTGCATTTCTTCTCTGGTGCCAGGGAGTAGTGACAGAGCCAAGGGAGATGTCACGCATGTGAGCTCTGATGTGTGTCACAGCCAAGGGTCACTAGGCCTTGGCAACCTACTGTTAACATGAAGGAGGCCTGCTCTTTATCTCGCAGTGGGTGTGGCCTTGTCTCTCAGTGTTACCTCGGTACAAGCAAGCACAGCCTAGAAAGCGGGCTGGTAGTACACAGTTACCACAGCCAGGAAAGCACATCTGGTGCTGCCTCAGCCTCCCAAGTGCTGCGATTAGAGGAAGCACTGCCATGACAACTTCAGACTCCCTGTTAACATCTAGAACCCAATGTCTAGTCCTTTTGTAGTTTTGTAGTTACATAGTGTCTCACCTTAGAGCCAGGCCAGTCTGAGGCTGGCATCCTCCTGCCTCAACTACCAGCACGATAGGATTGCAGGTATGGACTGCTGCTCACAGCTTCAAATACATCTCGGGACCACTCCATCTTCCTCACGTGAGGAAGACTTGGAGCACTAGGCCAGGCTTTCAATGGCTCCTGTGCTTCCCAAGGTAAATATAACCATTTTCAGAAGCTTCGTAGCAATAAGTTGTTTAATCCGTATCAGAAAGGTGGGCTTCAAATTTGGCTTCTGTTGGTTTTTTTTTTTTTTTACTTTTTTCTTGGAAGTAATAAGTATATTTTTGAAGACATACTTACATGAGATATCCCAGATGCTCCAGAATTTTCTGAAGGCTTTATAGCCATGAGTCACACTAGCAACTGCCTGTGCAACATCTTTAGTTTAGCTCTGTCTAAAGCATGATCCATGGAAGATCTCGGAGATGAGACAGGGGACTGGATCTGAGGTGCATTCTTCTCCCAACTCACTCTTAGGTGCTGGGCTGTGCTCTCCTGTATAACCATGAAGGAATAGCACAGGAACTCCTCATTGGAATTAACTATCACCAAGGCATCTGTGTAAGGAAGATTTATGAGCGGCCAGCAACTCAGAAACAAGCTTCTTTCTTCCTTTTTACAGAGAGTGGGGGCAGGGTGCAAGACAGGGTTTCTCTGTGTAGCTCTGGCTATCCTGGAATTCACTCTGTAGACCAGGCTGGCCTGGAACTCAGAGACCCACCTGTCTCTGCATCTGAGTGCTGGGATTAAAGGTCTGGGCCACTGCCACCCGGCCACAAGTTCATTTCTGAAGTCAAACATTTTATCAGATGTCTAAGGATAATTTCGAACCCCTGGACAATGAACTTACTTAGACCAGCAGTTCTCAACCTATGGGTAGCAACCACGGGGAAAACACATATTTCTGATTCTTTTAGGAATGGAGAGACAACTCAGTAATAAAATTACAGTTATGAAGTAGAAAAGAAAGTAATTTTATGGTTGGGGGGGTCACAACATGGGGATCTGTATTAAAGGGTCTCAGTATTAGGAAGATTGAGAACCACTGGCTTTAGGTGCAAGTTTAAAAAAGCCAAACCAAAACAACAACAACAMCAAAACACACACACACAAAACAAAACAAAAAAACCCTCTGCTACACCAAAGACTTCTCACAAGAGGGCACTGTGCCAACATCCCAAGTCATAGATCTTCTGCTAGCTACAATCAGGAACTGGAACTGTAATAATTTAATTACATAAGCCGATTTTATCTTTATTTGTGGTTTTGCTCAAAAATCTTGAATAAGCAGGAATTTAAAAAAAAACAAACAACACTGTGTTTCTAAATATGATTGGTTTTTATATAAGCTGCCGGTCACGACTGCCTGCGCAGAGCATGAAATATTTATTATCTCCGGCAACTTGTCTGAAGTGATGGGCATTGACATAGGAAGTCTGTTTCATGACAGAATAATAAGTATAATACATAGCGTACGGAATGGCTGAAATCTTTTCATTTGAACTCCTACTCAAAACTAAGCAGTAATCTGGGTGTCAGGAAAAGCCTATGATTCCAGCACTTGGAGGTAGAAGCTGAAGGATCAGGAGTTCAGGGTTACCCTTGGCTATTTGTGAAGTACAAGGACAGCCTAGGCTACATGAGATCATATCTCAAAACAACATCTGTGTCCAGGACGAGCTTGTCAGTAAAGCGTCTCTCTTGCATCCATGACGACCTGCGTCCAGGACTCCCACACCCTCGTTTAGTGTGGTGGCGTATGCCTGTAACTCCAAAGCTAGGTGACAAGGGACAGAGACAGATCTCCAGAGCTTGCTGGCCTGCCAGACTACCTAGTCAGTGAGCTCTGGATTCAGTGAGGGAGCCTGTCTCAGTGGTTCTCAGCCTTCCTAATGCTGCAATCCTATAATATAGTTTTCCATGTTGTGGGGACCCCCAGTGTCTTAGTCAGGGTTTCCATTGCTGAGAAGAGACACCATGACCAAGGCAACTCTTATAAGAGACAACATTTAATTGGGGCTGGATTACAGGTTCAGCAGTTCAGTCCATTATTATCAAGTCAGGAGCATGGCAGCATCCCGGCAGGCATGGTGCAGGAGGAGCTGAGAGTTCTACATCTTCATCTGAAGGCTGCTAGGAGAAGACTGGCTCCCAATAGTAAGGAGGAGGGTCTCCTTGCCCACCGCCAAAGTGACACACTTCCTCCAACGAGGCCACACCTCCTAATAGCGCCACTGCCACTCCCCGGGCCAAACATATTCACCACACCCAGCCATAAAATTACTTCATTGCTATTTCATAACTGTAATTCTGTGAATGCTATGAATCATGTATAAATATGTGATATGCAGAGTATCTGATATGTGACCCCTGGGGTGATCATAACCCAGAGGTTGAGAAGCACTGTCCTGTCTAATCAAGGAGTAATCAAGGAATGTCGCCAACATCAACTTCTGGACTTCATACAAATGACCATAAGGAACAGAACAGATATAAGTACATTCACAATTTAAAACAATGAACTAATTAATCTCTACCTCTTCCCTGATATTTTGTATATGGAGAATTCTCACCAATGGGCACTGATGAAGGACAGACTCTCTGCTTCTGCTGTTGCCCAGGGGGAGTTACCCTGGCATGCGTGTGTGTTGGAGATTCACACATGGATGCTGTGCACCTCCTGGAGTTTGCACATAGGCTTTCGTTCTCTGTGATGTGAAGAKTTAGATCTCATTTTGAGTCATTAGCCATGTCATTGAGTCCGTTAGCATGTGCCAACCGTCTGTTCCTTTCTACACTCCAGGGAAAGAAAGGAGAACACGAAGACAGAGCTACAGAGACAGAGGAAGTAGGGGAGACAGAGCAGCCTTGTGTACAGTGGAAAGTGTCTAAAACCGTGGTCCCCCACTTAATCACATTTATGTTTGGTCTCAAAATAGGAAATTAATAAGAATCAGTTATACTTTTTCTGGGATTGTTGGAGGAGAGAGAGGGGAAAAATACCATCACCAATACCACCACCACCACTACCACCACCACCACCACCATCAAACTTAAGGCCCAGTACTGAGCTTAGTTAGGGTTTTACTGCTGTGAACAGATACTATGAGCAAGGCTACTCTCGTAAGGCCAGTGTTTAACTGGGGCTGGCTTACAGGTTCAGAGGTTCACTGCATTATCATCAAGGCAGGAGCATGGCAGCATCTAGGCATGATGCAGGAGGAGCTGAGAGCTAGCAGAGTACCCGATTTCAGGCAGCTAGGATGAGGGTCTTAGAGCCCACACCCACAGTGACACACCTACTTCAACAGGGCCACACCTTCTAATAGCACCACTCCTTGGGCTGAGCATATACAAACCACCACATGGGCTGATAAAACCCGCAGGAAACTCAGAACGACTACTCCTCCTATAACTCCTCTGCCCGCTTAGAACCTCTGTCCAAGAGAAGCAGCACCCTGAATCCCACCCAGACTCTGACGCCCTGCATAACAGATGTGGAATCTTAGTCTTCATCAACTTGTTTGACGTTTAAAATTGGTGCCCATGGGACTGGTTAATTTATATCAGCTGGACACAAATTGGAATCACCTTAGAAGAGGGAACCTTAACTGAGGGATTGCCTCCATCTGGTTGGCTTCAAAAGGAAGTAAAGACTCTGTTGTGGCTGTTCGTGTGGTAGTTTGGATTTAAAAATGAATGGAAGTGAACCCTTGCTTCAAGGGAATGATCAATGCTAGTTATCTGGGGTTGGTGAATCNTTAGATCTCATTTTGAGTCATTAGCCATGTCATTGAGTCCGTTAGCATGTGCCAACCGTCTGTTCCTTTCTACACTCCAGGGAAAGAAAGGAGAACACGAAGACAGAGCTACAGAGACAGAGGAAGTAGGGGAGACAGAGCAGCCTTGTGTACAGTGGAAAGTGTCTAAAACCGTGGTCCCCCACTTAATCACATTTATGTTTGGTCTCAAAATAGGAAATTAATAAGAATCAGTTATACTTTTTCTGGGATTGTTGGAGGAGAGAGAGGGGAAAAATACCATCACCAATACCACCACCACCACTACCACCACCACCACCACCATCAAACTTAAGGCCCAGTACTGAGCTTAGTTAGGGTTTTACTGCTGTGAACAGATACTATGAGCAAGGCTACTCTCGTAAGGCCAGTGTTTAACTGGGGCTGGCTTACAGGTTCAGAGGTTCACTGCATTATCATCAAGGCAGGAGCATGGCAGCATCTAGGCATGATGCAGGAGGAGCTGAGAGCTAGCAGAGTACCCGATTTCAGGCAGCTAGGATGAGGGTCTTAGAGCCCACACCCACAGTGACACACCTACTTCAACAGGGCCACACCTTCTAATAGCACCACTCCTTGGGCTGAGCATATACAAACCACCACATGGGCTGATAAAACCCGCAGGAAACTCAGAACGACTACTCCTCCTATAACTCCTCTGCCCGCTTAGAACCTCTGTCCAAGAGAAGCAGCACCCTGAATCCCACCCAGACTCTGACGCCCTGCATAACAGATGTGGAATCTTAGTCTTCATCAACTTGTTTGACGTTTAAAATTGGTGCCCATGGGACTGGTTAATTTATATCAGCTGGACACAAATTGGAATCACCTTAGAAGAGGGAACCTTAACTGAGGGATTGCCTCCATCTGGTTGGCTTCAAAAGGAAGTAAAGACTCTGTTGTGGCTGTTCGTGTGGTAGTTTGGATTTAAAAATGAATGGAAGTGAACCCTTGCTTCAAGGGAATGATCAATGCTAGTTATCTGGGGTTGGTGAATCAGGATTAATAAGAGACCAACATCACTGAGTTGAGATATTCTCAGAATATCAACACACAGAAGCTGCGATCCAGGGGTGGCAGGCCATTGCTCTTAACTCAAACTGGCAGCCAACCTTGGTAAGGGTAAGAGCCTTCTGTGTAGTACTGGTGCCAGGTTTGGTGGCATGAAAGCTAAAGAGTTTCAGGGGGTCATGCATGATGAGAGGCTGAGGCTTGACACTGTGAGAGGCCAGGAGGTTTATTGGTGAAGATGTAACTTGGGGAGACCCGAGCCTACTGACGGATATGAAGATGCTGGACAGCCTCTGAGGTTAGCAGCAGCAATGGAGTGGAGCCAGCTTACACCTGTGAGAGGAGCTGTATGTGCCCTGATACCAAAGCCTGAGAGGCAGAGTTACCCAAGAACTTTGGAACCCAGAAGATCTTAAGTGAGTCATAGGTGGGGTGTTGAGCTACAGGATCTGATTTACGCTGCTGGATGTTAGTTTTGCTTTGCTTTGATTGTTAACAGTGCCCTGGTTCTTTCTTGGAATACAAAGTACTTAACTTATTTTTCTTTTATGGGAGCCTACGGTTGAGAGGCCTTGGACTTTAAGGAGATAATGGACTTGTTTTTTGTTTTGTTTTGCAAGACAGGGTTTCTCTGTGTAACAGCCCTGATTGTCCTAAAAYTTGATTTGTAGACCAGGCTGGTCTCCACCTCCCAGAGATCCACCTGCCTCTGCTTCCCAAGCACTGGGACTAAAAGCGTGCACCATCACACCTGGTGACAAAGTACATTTTTAATGCACTTTAAAGTGTTTGAATTCTTTTTGAGTGTTGTGATGCTATGTTTTATGTTGTGATGCTAATACTCACATGACGCCTGGGGTACAAACAAGAAAGAAAAGATTCAAGTTGAATAGTGATGGTTTTATATGTCAGGTTGGCAAAGGGTCAAATAAGTTTTTGGGTTTTTTTTTTGTTTGTTTGTTTGTTTGTTTTTTTTTTTTATTGACTGACTCAAGCTAGAATTGTCTGGGAGGAGGAAACAAACCTCAATCGAGAAAATTCCTCCATCAAATTGGCCTGTAAGCAAACCAAAGAGTCATAGGAACAAGCCAGGAAGCTGTGTTCCTCATGGTCTCTGCCTGAACTCCCTGCTCTGTGCTCCTTGAGTCCACGCCCTGACATCCCTCAGCGATGGACCGCAATTGAGTTTTGGTCAGTGTTTTATCAATAGAAATCAAACGAGAACATGCCTTCGGTCCCTACCTACAGGAATCCATGTCTCACCCATTAACTTAGTGACTCAGTAGGGCAGCGGTTAGGAAGACTCCGGAGCCTGCAGAACAGCACAGACTGCTTCAGCACCATGTCCACTTTGTGAGCCTGTAAGTCACCAGTGCTGGCTGGACTTTCCTACAGATCTCTGGATTTGGAGAGGAAGATGAACGCACCATGGAAATCAGTGGAGAACTCTGATATACAGCATCAGCACCAGAGACCGTATTAACGTAGGTTCCAGGGCACGTGCACAGATGTCAGGGTGCACGTATAGAACGCCAGCATGCTAAGGAAGTAGGCAGTAGTTAAAAATCCTGACAGCCTATTGGAAAATGGAAATGCAGGGTCACACTTCTGAGTTTTGTGGAGTTAACCCTGCTGTGAGCTGCCATCATCCAGGACAAGATGTGGACCCTTAGCCTCATCTCGTGCATCCAAGGAACTAGGCACCAAGACGTGTGTGTGGATTCAGAGAAACACTGTGTTTGGATGAAGGCTTTGTTATGGTTCAGTTATATCCATCCTACAAGAGGTATGTCAGAGACCCAGCCACTGCACTTCGTTTGGAAATAAGGTCAGTGGTAGTAGAGGATTCCTAATTACACACAGTGTCCTTATCGGGGGCTTCTGGACACATGAGTCAGTCGGTAAGGTATTGATTTCCCTAAACTCCCAGGGTCCCTAGAACTCAGTAACCAAACTATGCTGGGAGGATGGGTAAGTCCTTTGAGTCTTGAATCTCAGAAGGCAAGTTAATGCATCTCACAGAGAGGGGATGAGACCATCGCCACTCTCACCTGCCCTCCCTGAATGTTTGACCTCAATCCATCCAGTTACAGAAGATTGGACATTTAGACTTTGTGTGTTTTCCTTTAAAAGAATAGATAAATGGTTAATGTGGAAGCAATTACATTRTCTAGTGAAGTGTGTGGTTAAGATAATTGAAGAACAGACAAGGTCTCCGGGGGTCCTGAGTCTGTCTCTGAAACATTCCTCGTAGATCCTAGATAGCCTGTCTTGAAAGTCCTTGTAAGTTAATCTACTTAGAGTAGAGTAACTAGACAGGCAACTGCCTAGAAGCAGTCACCACCAACTCTCAGCCCAGGGTTTTCATTTGGCTCCTTTATGATGGTTTTAGGAAGATACATAAACCCACAATGGGCATCATCCAGAAAGTGGAGATTTTTTGACTAGGAAACCAGGCAGGGCTAGGAAGGAAGCAGGTGACACAAGCAGTGGTTGCTTTCTGGACAGAGGAAGCTACTGGGAGTGMGACAGAGGGCAACGGACAGCGAGGCAGACTCCATGGTGTGGTGAGGGACRGGGTTCCATCAGTGTGACTTCAGTGACATGGCAAAGTGATTTCTCAACCCTATTGTGTAAATTCGGTGGATGAGAGAGTACAAGGGCCAGGGGCCTTGCAGCAGGAAGGGAGCAGCCAGAAAGGCACCAGCATCAGGTGTTTGCCACCACAGTACTGATGAGGTGAGCTGGGGTGGGGTGGAGGATGGGGAGCCCTTCATTTGTGAGGACCCTGGGTGCATGGGACCAGCACTCATTGCGGAAAGGCAGGGCTCAGGGCCAGCTTGGAAGCAAGAAAGGATCTGGAGTCAGACTAAGAGGCATAGGAGGTTTCCCATATCTGTGTTACCACAGGTGGACATACCAGCTATGCCTGTGTGTTTGTGACCATATATCTATATCCATAATTAATTCTGTATTGAATCTTCATCATTTGTATTAAGTATATATACCTGTATCAATCATCTATGCGTATGTCTATACTATGTGATTACAGATGTGTGTGTGTGTCTGTCTGTCTGTCTGTCTGTCTGTCTGTCTGTCTGAGACGGAGAGGAAAGGTCTAAATTATGCTGTCTGTGATAGATTCAAATTCTTCTCTCAACTGGTGCTTCTCGCTCAGCCTTCTGTAAACAACCTTCTGTTGGGACCACAAACATGTGCCACCATGCAGGTTATGTATGTATGTATATGTATTTTTTATTTATTGATTTGATGGTGGTTGATCTTACACCACAAACTCCCACACAGCAGGTAAGCCACATCCCAGCCCCGTATTTGTTTCCCGAGACAGGGTCTCATGTAACACAGGCTTGCCTTGACTTTTGACTAGGCAAGGGTGATTTGAAACTCCCGATCCTCCTGCCTCGAACTTCCAAACTCTGGGGTTGTGGACCTGCACCACCACATTCAACTTCCATCTCTAAAATGAGGAAGCAATCGCAGGCAAAATGCACAGCTGCACTTGGTTCAAGTGAGAAGTGGAACAGGGGCCTGGGATGTGCGCCACCTGTGCAAGAGCTCTGCGCATTCCTCTCCATAATCCTCTCTTTGGGGACTGAGTTGGTGACAAAGTGTCATACCCTGGGTGGCTTGAGGCCATCATAACATTCCCTTCTAGTGCTGGAGGAAGGAACTCTGGGAACAGACTG
>BDUI01011520.1:12262-33506 GCA_002335545.1 Apodemus speciosus
GTGTGTGTGTGTGTGTGTGTGTGTGTGTGTGTGTGTGTGTGTGTTGTGTGACAACTGGCCAAGAGCTTCCCAACTCTTCAGGAGGACACACCAGATTTCTAACACAGTCAGTGAATCCTGCATAATCTCTCTGGTGTCTCCCTTGAGGGCCTTTCTAAGTTTCTCTTACTACAGGCAGCCTCCTTCAGACTTGCTCTTTCTTTCCCCTCCCTTAGACACAAGGTGATCTCTCTCTCACTTCCTTCACAGTGAGGACCTGTTGGGAAATATACCGCCCAATCCCCACCGCCCTCACCCCTCTTTCTTTCATTTTCACTTAGTCAACAGTGCACCCGGCATTTTGCATATCTCTAAATTTAACACAGGGACACAGGGACACATGACCACAACATTCAGGGTATACCGCTAAATTTTGAGCTCAAAAAAAGGGTAAATTTTCTCTGTTTTATTCATCTTGTTATCTCAGGTGCCTCTGGCGGCGCTCAATGATTAAATGCTGGGRTTGCCATTCAAAAGTGGAGAGCTGTCTCCTGCAGGTGAGCAGTCTCCGTCCGGGGTTCCATCCTCAACRCAAGAGGTGATGGAGGGGTCAAGTATTCAACGACATCAAGTACCAAACTGYCCTATAAACCGCAGGCTTTGCAAACAATCTCTAATAAAAGATCAGGAGGGCATGACAGGGTAGGCCGTACTGTCTTGAGTTCGAGGGCAGSGTGGGCTAATAGTGTGAGGGGCAGCAGAAGAGAAACCCAGTCTCAACAACACCAACGGAAAATTAAGGCCTAAATTATTGTTATTTGGGAACTCTAGATTAGCATCCTAAAGATTTTTTTTTTTCTGCTCTCCAGGTTTTTACATATCAGGTCTATGGAAGAACGGGTCATATTTAACAAGATAAAAGGATCATTAGTACAATGACTTGACCTTGARAGACCCAAAAGAATTTGCTCAGTGGTGGAAAGCTTCTCCTGCCTCAGGTACCTCTGCCCCAGCCCTCTTCCAAAAGCGTGACTCTTAGAGCGCTAGACACAGCAGCGGCAGGAAAGCCCACTAACTGACGGGACCGGAGGAGGCCTGTGGCTCCGAGGCCCCTTTCCAGGGGATCTGAAGGAGAAAGAAGGCAAGGCTCCCATTCCATGAATGTCCCCAACACAACCGCAGGAGAAAGGCCCGTGGGCGAGAGGGAAAGGCGTCCGAGATGCGCAGTTATAGCCCAGGGTACGCCGAGACGGGAGGGGGGAAGAAAAAGCGGGGAAGACACGTTACCCTGAGAAGAGCCAGATCTACGGGTCTTCCCCTTCAGCAGGATGATTTATGGAGGGCTGAGAACCAAAGCCCACGACCCAGGCATCGGGTGAGGCCTCGTATTTACTAACTTTATACCAACTGGCGCCTAAATGCACTTCTGGTCTGGAGACTGCCCTTCCCGGCACTCCGCCGGCCCCGCCCAACCTCTCCCACCCACCGCAGCCATCCCTGACGGCCCACGCAGCGCGTATGCTCAAGGCTGGCGGCCGCCGAGCACGCTGGGAAATGTAGTCTCAACGCAGGTGCGGGTGAGCCGCGGGAAGTCACAGCGCTCCCGCCACCTCTCCAGTCGGCTCTCACGCACGCCGGGTCCCCGCGCGCTGGCTGCCGTCAGGACGCGCCCGGAGGCTGAGCCCGAGCCCGAGCCCGAGCCCGAGCCCAAGCCCCCCTCTTTCCGCTAGCGCGGCTGGGGAGGCGGGGTCCGAAACCCGGCCCCTCCGGCAGCTCCCCGCCTCCCTCCCGCCCTCCCCGCGGCGTCGGGCCGGTGCCCGAATCCAGGCAGCGGCCGCAGGAGGCGCGGCGGCGGCGGTGGGCGCCGCAGGCGATGCCCCTGCCCCGCTGCTCCGGCGGGGGGCAGAGCGCGCGGCGGCGGCGGCGGCGGGGAAGGAGGCGGGGGGCGGCGGCTGCGGCGGAGGGGCCGAGAGCTGGCGGCGGCGGCGGCGGCGGCGGTGGTCGTGAAGGGCATCGGTGACGGAGATGATGTGAGTGTCGGCTGGCTGGGGACCCCCGGGGCTGCCGAGCCCGAGGTGGGCGGCTGGCAGCAGACGGGAATCGGAACGGGAGGCCCGGGGCGGCCGAGGGATGCTGCGTGCGCTGTGCAGAGCCGGCCGAGGCCAGAGCGCGAGAGCCGGGCCAGAGTAGGGGTTCCGGGCGGCGGCAGCGGGGGCAGTGCGGACCCAGGGGCGTCTGCGATTGTTCTCAACACCCCTCCCCCATCCCACCCCGTGTGTCTGTTTGTCACTTGCAGCTGAAGATGGAAAGAGCCAGGCGAAGGGGAGGCGGCGGCGGCGGCCGTGGCCGCGGAGGCAAGAATGTAGGGGGCTCTGGCCTAAGCAAGAGTAGACTCTATCCCCAGGCCCAGCATTCTCACTACCCCCACTACTCCGCGTCAGCCACCCCTAATCAGTCTGGGGGCGCATCCGAAATCCAGGAGCTGGCCTCCAAACGAGTGGACATCCAGAAAAAGAGGTTTTACCTAGACGTGAAGCAAAGCTCCCGAGGCCGATTCCTGAAGATAGCTGAAGTCTGGATAGGGAGAGGCCGGCAGGACAATATCAGAAAGAGTAAACTGACCCTCTCCCTGTCAGTAGCAGCAGAGCTGAAGGACTGTCTAGGCGACTTCATCGAGCACTATGCCCACCTGGGCCTGAAAGGCCACAGGCAGGAGCATGGCCAGAGCAAAGAACAAGTCTCCAGGAGGCGGCAGAAGCACTCTGCACCCTCCCCACCGGTTTCAGTGGGGTCAGAAGAGCATCCTCACAGTGTCCTCAAAACGGACTATATAGAGAGGGACAATAGAAAATACTACCTGGACCTAAAGGAGAATCAACGAGGTCGCTTCCTAAGGATTAGACAAACCATGATGCGGGGCACCGGCATGATAGGTTATTTTGGCCACAGTTTGGGCCAGGAACAGACTATTGTCCTCCCAGCGCAAGGTATGATTGAGTTTCGTGATGCCTTGGTTCAGCTGATCGAAGACTATGGCGAAGGAGACATAGAAGAACGAAGGTGTGGAGACGACGACCCACTTGAACTCCCAGAGGGGACCTCTTTCAGAGTGGACAATAAAAGGTTCTACTTTGATGTGGGCTCTAATAAATATGGAATTTTCCTGAAGGTAAGTGAGGTGAGGCCACCTTACCGTAATACTATTACTGTTCCGTTCAAAGCTTGGACAAGGTTTGGGGAGAATTTTATCAAGTATGAAGAAGAGATGAGGAAAATTTGCAACAGCCATAAAGAAAAGAGAATGGATGGCCGTCGGGCCAGTGGTGAAGAACAAGAATGCCTGGACTAGCGTGAAATTGAACTCCAGCAGGCAAAATTTAGAAATCAGTAATTGGCTAAACGTACTGATCCATAATCATGATCATTTGAAGAAGTTTCTCCTCTTTTGGGCCCTTTGTTATTAGTAATACCTCTAATAGTTTATACTTAAAGGAGTCTGATTCTCACGTTATGTTATACATAGATCACTATAATTCTCATGGGAATTCCAACCTCCCCAGAGCCAAATAGTTTAGCTGCTTCAAGTGCACCAGACTATTGAAGTATGCAGATCGGCACAAAGTGTGACATTCTGACCTTTAATCATGATAACTAAGATTTACATTGCACTATGACAGAATCTTGAAAATGATGCATAGACTTAATATGAAAGTGTGAATTTCTATTTAGAAAACCCCACCCCCCCACAAAGAAAGTCCCATACTTTGTTAAAAGTTCATACTTTGTTAAAAAGTTGCAAAGTTTATCTGTTGGACAGTTACCACAGAAACAGAAATTGACCTTGAGTATGGTATATTTCTTTATGAAAGTACTAGTTTTGCTAGTCTTTTACTAGTATTGCTCATTGGGTAACTGAGTGTTAACTAGTACCACTAAACACAAATCTTATTAGATAATTAGATCTTTAAAATACAATGTCATATTCCTTAACAGTTACTATATACAGTATTCTATAATTTCAAATTTTGTGGTAACCCTACAGTTATATACCATATCAAAGCCATGGCAGAGTTTTAAGTCATTATTCTTAGCTAATTGCAGTCCAATCTTCTGTTTCCTATTCTATATATTTTATTGACTTTCCAAAGTCTTTGAAACTATGCTATGTCTCTGTTGAGAGGGAAGCTTCACCCAGTGGCTTTGTTATGGAAATTTTGATGTTTGAGCCTTTCGTGATAATTTGGGATCTTTTTTTTTTTCCTTAAAATCTGTCATGAACTTTAAAAGTGTATTTTATGCTTGCCCATTCATGAATACGGTTGGTGCACCAGTTGACTGGTGTAAAAGTATATCTCCTGATATATTTTAGTAGGGCTCTTAAATTGGCTGCCCTTAAAATCATGTCAAACTTACAGTATAAACCTGATTTCACACATACTTTTAACTCCAAAAGAAAAAACTTTTTTTTTTTTTTTTTTTTTTTTTTTTTTTTTTTTTTTTGCTGAGAATATAAAATTGCAGTCTGGGAAATAGAATATCTGGAGACAATATTGGTTATAAACATTTAAAAGGAAAATTCAGGCATTTTCCAAGGTGCTCCTTAAGATTCTCAAAGAGGTTAACTCTCTACAAGACGTTTCCATTTGTGCTTGCCTGTATTAAAATCACTTTCCAGAAAGTGCCACCTGAATTTTTAGACACTCAGCAGTTTTTAAACAAATGGGTATATATAGTGTGTACACCCACAACATCCCTTAGGAATGAAATTTYATCTGTTGGGGTACATCTTATTCTAAACAAAATTGTGTTTTGTCATGGGATCAGTTACTGCTCCACAGTAAGTCCATGTGATCAGATTTAGGAGACAGACACTGATTTCAACTCCCCAGAGTTCTCATGGGTGAGSRCTGGCTGCAAGGACTGAGGTCAGAGGTKCCTCTTCTCTGATACGCTCTAAGTAATTCAGAATCGYTCTGAACAATTTTCCCTCCAGAATTTTTCTCTAAAYACATTAAACTAAGGTCGCTAAGGAAACCATGGGACGAATTAAGAAGATTAAGTTCATTGGCTTTTGTTCAGACCAAGCAACTAGTAACCCAGACATACATACTGATGATGGTTGCAGATTTTATTTTACATTTCTCGAAGTACTATGATGGAATCTCACTCAGTTCACTACCATTGTGCACCATCTGGATCACCATGGAACAACCGAAGGTTAGAAGAAAATGTTAGTACGGGCGTTAATAGCACATGGTGGGTGTTGAGACTATAAAAGGAGCAAGGATTTCTAAACAGTCCTGACTGTAAGATAACGTAACTGTAGGCTTGATAGGAAGTAGTTTGAGGTCTATGAAGGAGTGGTGTGCACTTGAATTACTGTACTACTGATTGTTATTGCTGCCCATCATAGTGCCTATTAATAATAATCGACCTGTCAGATTTCGGCAAACCGGAGCTGTGAATATTCCATTACTCAATTGTCCCAATCACTATTGCTGTGAGTATACACTCGCTCTTAAAATCTTATCTTCCTGTTTTGAAATATTTATATACGTTCGGACTAACTGATTGCTTTTTTTTCAGTCTGATGAAGTTTAAATAAATGTATATATATGCACATATATATGTATGTGTATATATATACATGTATGTATATGTATGTGTATATGTATATATATATGTATACATACACACATACCCATGGTACTGTGTGTGTGTGTATGTGTGTGTATACACACACATACACACACACACACACACACACACACACACGGTACTATGTCAGGCATGAAGATTATATTTAATTCACTGTATATGCATATTATTAGCTTCACTTCATATTATTTAAGTAAGGACTAGCTAAATAGCAGATTTTCTACCTTATATGTATACTTCAAAGTTCTTGCCATCTCAAAGCTACAAATTGGGTATATACACATATATATATGTATATATGTGTATATACACATATATACATATATATATATACTGGAAATTGAATATACTCTAGAAGCACTAAGACTTTCACCAATCCTTTGTTTACCTTCTCATAGTTAATATATTCATTGAAAAATGGTATGATGCTATGATTTTTTTGATACTTAAGATTCCCAAGAGTTCGTTAGCCATAATTGTGATCCAGTTCAAACATTTGGACACAGGATGTGTGTTGCCATGTATCTTATAAAATAAGCTACTATTTTTACCTGTGCAATATAAATTTTATTTATTGTCATTTGTAACATAAATGGAGCTGCAAGTGTACATGGTCTTCTTCAAACTAACAGGATCCTTGCCTTGAAGGCATTAAACTCTTACGGAAACTGGATGTTAGAAGCGGAAAAATGAGCATCAAAGTTAGTAACCAAAATTACTAGTTCACTGTATAATGCTAAAACACTGGTGATGTTTGCACATAGTAATCGAGCATAATGTGGACAGACTCCAACTGTAATGATATAAGCTAATAGTATGAAATCTGGAAACGGGTCCCTCATTAGTTGGCAGTGTGCTCCTAGCAATTAAAAGCAGCTCTAGTATGCTGCTCATATGCAAAAGATGCAATGTATTATAAAGATAGTCAAGTTCTGCCACATTTTATTATTTTCCTTCTTAAAGCCCCAAACTGCCATGTCCCTTAAACTTGAGTCAAACACAAGCTTATTTGCACTAAAGAGCATGGCCAAAAAAATAAATGACAGGGTGGAAAAGCTATTTAGAACCTCTTGAAATGATTGGTTCTAATGGGAGAATTTCACATTTGTCTATTTGAAAGCTATATGGTCCAGGCAGACAATCTGTCAGTTCACTAATTTAACAATGCACTTTACCTTTTGTATATAGAAGATGTACATTTATGCCACTTGACAGGCAGGATGTTTCAGTCACTACGTAGTTAGAATCTGTAGGATGATCTCTTGCATGCACATGTTTGTGTTAGAACTATTGTAACAGGTTTCTAGTAAGGCAGTGTAATGGACAAGGACAGAAGATGGTTTTAAAGCAAATCTCAATTCATTTAACAAGGAATTTTAAAGTAGATTTTGTATTTGTATTAAAGACTAGAATAATATAAAACTATTTCTAATCCAGATTAGTGTTGCAGTTCAGACTATATCTACTTGAGACTTCCCATAATATTCCAAAAATTAAATTGGGGAATCTGGCCAGATAACTTTTTTAATAATTCTGTTCCATTGTTAATATGTATTTAAGTTACTAATAAAAAGACAGTACATGTTACAGCTCTAGAATTTAAAATATGGTTAGCTTATATTTTAAAAATCACCAGACTAAAGAAATAAAGTTTCAAGTAAGGAGTATAAAGAGCTTAATAAGTTACTAAAAAAATAAATAGGATATTTCAAAATCTGCAAAAGTATTAACCTTCAACAACTCAAGAGAGAACTGGGGGATTCAGTGTATCCTACCCTGAACACATTCGAAGATGTATATTTGAAAAACTAGATAATTGTTGCTTAATAATAGGTTGTATGTACTTTACTGCGAAAACACTGTGTACTAACGATTCATCAAGACTGTGCTATATTTATTGCATTCATTTTATATATATATAGATAAGAAACATATATAGTCATCCTATCTTAATCTAATCATGTATTTATATTGTAATTTTGCAAATATTTTCAGTAAAATAAACATTTATCTGAGCTGCACAGTTTGAAGAGGATGAAATTGGACTATAATCTCAGATACTCATTTTTAATCAGCAGCTACCATTGAAAACTGATGTATTGTCATTCCTTGAGATTTATTTTACAGTTTACTTAATATTTAAATGAATGAGGCTTAATTTGAGTTTTAATTGGTTATTTGAAAATGAGGTTTTTTTATTTTCTTCTTCCAAACAACTTTGACTGAAACATGAAATCCTCTTCCAAACTTTAGGTAAGGGCTTTGGTGAGTCACCACCTAGTCTGAAGTCTGTCTTTACCAAACACCAAACATCTTTGGCAGGATGTTTATTCAAAAGAAGTTAACACTCAGTACCTCCAAAATGGTACAGATAAGATTTGGCATTGCCAGATAAGATTCGTTAAAATCTTTCTGAAGTTTCCTTAAAGATTTCTTGGCTTCCGTAGAGAAATTGTGGCTAGTGGCTAACCTAACAGAGGAAGGGAAGGAGGAATAGCGTTCTGCTGTRACCATCTGTGGTCTCCAGTGCCGTAGCCCCGGAGTACAGGAAAAATGTGTTTCCCAACCCAGCATCTTACAGAAATTGTTTTTTAGATCACAGCGAGTCTACCGTAAAGAAAATATGATCAAATACACATAGGTAGAGTTTAGGGGAAATTTTTACTATTTTCTTATAAAATGGGGGGAAATCAGTCTTTGTTCTTAATCTGAAATGACATTTTTCAGCCATGTAGATTTATTTTAGTGGTAAATTTTAACATTTTCGAATAGAGAAAACTACTCCTGTAGCACCAGACTTATGGACAGAAGATGTAGCTTGGTTGAAGGGATGTTTGCCTGGAGTGCACAAAGCCCTGGACTTTGTGATTCCCAAACACAGAACTGAGGTGTGGGGGCTGCATGCCTTTGTCACCTCAACACTGAGGTAGAGGCAGGAGGAGCTAAAGTTCAAGATCATCCTCAGCTGCAGCAGCTGCAGCCAGGGCTGCAGGAAACRKWSCTCCAGATAGGAATAAGAAGAAGCCCTGCAGTAGACAGTGAGAAGTAGCAACCAGTGTTATCACTTGTTCCTTTACCCTGTACAGTCACTCCTCACATGTAAACATGTATGTACAWGTGTTCTTCCCAAATGCACTGCACATGACCTTCCCACTCCTARTAATAGCAACCTTAGGTCTGGCGTTTAAGCATTTTTTTTCTTTTTACTAAATATATTTTATCTTGTTAGCATATTACTTTTACACAGAGAAAACACCAAGAAAATAGTGAGTGAATCCCAGTGGTATAGACCTAGGTTGCAGATGTCTGTGGTTTAGGCGTACAGATATGCAGCTTCTCGTCCTAGTTTCCTTCCTCACACCCAGCCACCTCACCTCCCATGTCGCTTCTTTGTCCCTCTCAGAAACTATTGTTTGTTTGTTTTCCTGAAGTAACATGTTAGTTCAGGGGGATCGGGATATTAATTAATATAGCCAGGTGGTGTGTGAGGTTAATTATGTTCTCTAGTGAAAAGCTCTGATATTTAAAAGCTTTAACAAATTATAGCTGTCAGTTTTTACTAACTGTGCTACTATTTTTTCATCCAAAGACCTTGCCATTATCAGTACATGAGCAWTAGAGCTGTAGCTAGCTAAAGAGTCTATGTTATGGCTTTGCTCATATTGCTTGATTCATTAACATGAAACATCTTATCCCTATGATAAGGAAGGTATAAAGTTTAACAGCTTTTGAAATGCATGTCCACACAAAGAAATAGCACTGTTTGTTATCATTTAAAGYACTTTTTTTCTTGAATTTGTTTGTGTGTGTGTGTGTSTGTSTGTSTGTSTGTSTGTCTGTCTGTCTGTCTGTGTGTCTGGGGGAGGGGCGTGAGATTGGACTGGAGACCTGAAGACCACGCCTATGCAAGCGAGCACAGTCTRCCACTGAGCCACATTCCCGGCCATGAAAAGGGTGGGCTTTTTTTTTTCTTCCCCTTGTTTGTTTTTTAATGGGCCAGAGTCTGTCAGAAATCCTGGGGCTATTGATGATCAGAGTATACCTTAGGAAGCTAAGGGACTGTAAGTACAACCGAGTCATCTGCTGGAAGAATATAAAATAGCAAATGGATCTATTGAAAAGTACAGTTAGACAAAAGAAAACAGAAAGTGGCAATTATCGCTCTTCATGAAAATGTAAGCAAAGCTACTTTAATAGTTCTCCAGTATTGCGGGGGAGGGGACCATAAGTCATGCTCGCCATGTGGGCATCTTAAGACCTGCTCTTTTCTGTTGACTACCAATGTGGGGAATAAACCTGAGACAGGAAATAGCCCTTGACCCCTTCAATTTTGCAAATGAAGGCAAAAGACTCAACAGAATTAGAAATATATCTTAAACATGGGTTAGGAATTCTTTTTTGTTGTTGTTTATAGATTTATTTATTTTATGTATATGAGTACACTGTAGCTGTCTTCAGACACACCAGAAGAGGGCATCAGATCCCATTACAGACGGTTGTGAGCCACCATGTGGTTGCTGGGAATTGAACTCAGGTCCTCTGGATTAGCAGTCTACACTCTTAACCACTGAGCCATCTCTCCAGCCCTAGGAATTCTTTTAATAGATTGATATCTGTAAACTTTCTGAAAACAAAATATGAAAACTAAAGGTTCTGGTTTAAACTTTATGGTAATTTCTGTGTGCTTGACAACATAATTTCCTGTTCAAAAATGAGAGAGGTGTTGTCAGAAAATATGATTCTTTCAAACACTTTAAAAATCCTGAGTGAATTACATATTCAATGAGTAACTCACCATCCCTTAGTGCATCTGCAAAGCTGGCCACAACTTGCATATATTGACTTGTTTAAATTCAAATTATATATATATTTCTCTGTAGCAAATTTTCCTTCAAAATGAACTGTACTTAAATTTAGGACAAAATAACAACTTATGTTTCCTCTTCAGAGTTCCCTTGTTTTTGGTAAATTTATCCTTCCTAAATTTTTCATGTGTTTCCTTGTAAATATTGTTTAGTTTTACTAACAATGACATTCACCAACACATTAGAACACATAATGGTCAGTGTTGCCACTGGGAAGRCCTTAATTATATGAACATGACAAAAACATTGTTTATATAGAAAAGTGTCTCCAGCAAGATGGATTTCTGACACTTGAGAGCAATCGTATCTCTGTTAGTTTACCCTCCTTATACCTAGTTTTGACAGTTGTTCTATAGAATTTCCAAGTTTTTAGAAAATAATAAAACTTGAAAAATAAAGAACTGACCATTAGAATTTCTTACAGTATTTAAGTATTTGAGTTGTTCAGGGGGTAAGTTTGAAGGGTAAAGTTTCTCTTTTTAGTCTTTACTAAACTAATGTTAGATATCTGGTTGCTTTAGCTGACTAAAGCCAGAATGTCTTCTGTTAGAAACTACCACAGAGAAAGTAGGCCTGTGAACTGGTACTCTTTGGGATTTTATTTATTGTAGGTTCCACAAGGATGCATAAAAGTAGCAGAAAGAAAAGAAACAGAAGGGCAGTAGCTGATAGGTTTTTCCCCCTGTGACAAAAGAAATCAATCTAATGTAAAGAAGAGACAATATATTCCCATTTCTGTAGCTTGAACCTGGGAGCAGAGGAAGTAATAAGCCTGGCTCCGTGACAGCAGAGCTGGCCCTCCGGGACTGAGACYGGCTGTCACATAGTGGCCATCCTCTCACACTGTTCTACAGTTGTCCTCTGCTTTTGTTTTCTGAGGGGAATAGTTTTATATGTGAAGTCTCATTTTCGAAGGAGTAGGGCTTGTTTCCTGTATTTATTCTATAATCATCTCTTACATTCTGCATGACATAGGAATTTTTAAAACCTAGCATATTGTCCAAATGCCATTCCCGGAATATTTAAAAAATACAGTGCTAAGTGGTATGTGGCTACTGTCATCAGTGTCCTAGAGAATAACGCGCTGACTTTGATCCTCTCCCCCTTGGCCATAGTGAACAACCTATGAGGGTGAACACRTGGAGGARCACTTGTGTAGCTGCAGCAGGGTGGGTCTGTGGTATYGTTCATGAGTGGAGACTAGATACGCTGTGGTCAGGAGGGCGTGGCTGTATCTACTAAATCCTCCAGTGTGCAGTGCCAGCACCAGCCAAACAGTGTTAGAGAGTGATGCCTTTCTCCACAGGCTATCAAAGACAGCATTTAAGAGCAACATACCCATGTCTTAAAGAACGTGAGCACATAAAGATTTTGATTATCTCAGAAATTCTACTTTTCTGGAACATTCCATGTGATTGCCTATCTTTGGCCCGGTGGTGGTTCACAGTAGCAATTTAGCTGGTCTATTTTGAACAAATTTCATGGAATTAACTGAACAAAGTTCTTTCTCTGTTTTCTCCTCCCTCTCTTCAAAAGAGCGGGTGTATTNCCTTAATTATATGAACATGACAAAAACATTGTTTATATAGAAAAGTGTCTCCAGCAAGATGGATTTCTGACACTTGAGAGCAATCGTATCTCTGTTAGTTTACCCTCCTTATACCTAGTTTTGACAGTTGTTCTATAGAATTTCCAAGTTTTTAGAAAATAATAAAACTTGAAAAATAAAGAACTGACCATTAGAATTTCTTACAGTATTTAAGTATTTGAGTTGTTCAGGGGGTAAGTTTGAAGGGTAAAGTTTCTCTTTTTAGTCTTTACTAAACTAATGTTAGATATCTGGTTGCTTTAGCTGACTAAAGCCAGAATGTCTTCTGTTAGAAACTACCACAGAGAAAGTAGGCCTGTGAACTGGTACTCTTTGGGATTTTATTTATTGTAGGTTCCACAAGGATGCATAAAAGTAGCAGAAAGAAAAGAAACAGAAGGGCAGTAGCTGATAGGTTTTTCCCCCTGTGACAAAAGAAATCAATCTAATGTAAAGAAGAGACAATATATTCCCATTTCTGTAGCTTGAACCTGGGAGCAGAGGAAGTAATAAGCCTGGCTCCGTGACAGCAGAGCTGGCCCTCCGGGACTGAGACYGGCTGTCACATAGTGGCCATCCTCTCACACTGTTCTACAGTTGTCCTCTGCTTTTGTTTTCTGAGGGGAATAGTTTTATATGTGAAGTCTCATTTTCGAAGGAGTAGGGCTTGTTTCCTGTATTTATTCTATAATCATCTCTTACATTCTGCATGACATAGGAATTTTTAAAACCTAGCATATTGTCCAAATGCCATTCCCGGAATATTTAAAAAATACAGTGCTAAGTGGTATGTGGCTACTGTCATCAGTGTCCTAGAGAATAACGCGCTGACTTTGATCCTCTCCCCCTTGGCCATAGTGAACAACCTATGAGGGTGAACACRTGGAGGARCACTTGTGTAGCTGCAGCAGGGTGGGTCTGTGGTATYGTTCATGAGTGGAGACTAGATACGCTGTGGTCAGGAGGGCGTGGCTGTATCTACTAAATCCTCCAGTGTGCAGTGCCAGCACCAGCCAAACAGTGTTAGAGAGTGATGCCTTTCTCCACAGGCTATCAAAGACAGCATTTAAGAGCAACATACCCATGTCTTAAAGAACGTGAGCACATAAAGATTTTGATTATCTCAGAAATTCTACTTTTCTGGAACATTCCATGTGATTGCCTATCTTTGGCCCGGTGGTGGTTCACAGTAGCAATTTAGCTGGTCTATTTTGAACAAATTTCATGGAATTAACTGAACAAAGTTCTTTCTCTGTTTTCTCCTCCCTCTCTTCAAAAGAGCGGGTGTATTKTCAGTTCTCGATTGCTTCTCTTGGTGTTTGGGATCTAAGTGGGACAGTAGAGAACAGTTTAGTTTGTTGGTTCTTCCCATTTTTCATTAGGATGAGATTTTCCTCAGCCTACTGTCAAACTGCAGCTTTACCTAAAAATACAGGCTGGAAGTACCAAAACTTCACAACAGWTCTAAGCATAGAACTACAAAATACTGAGCCAGCAATAAGCATAACAATGGATACAGCTACTAAATCCAGAACGTTTCTTGCCACTTACTAATTTGCCTCAGAGACTGAGACAAGTATTGGCCTTCATGTTCTTCAGACTGGCAGTAAAATTTGTACCAATAATTTCACAATCCGGAACTCTAGCAGGAGGAAATCCACTGCTGTTTAGTAAATGCCCTAAAAAGCTTGCCATGCTGTAACTAGGTGAAAAAAAAAAAAAAAGAATTTTAGAATTCAGTTTACTAACAATCGTTTTCCCTCCTCCATACATACCCTACTGGGATTCAGTTAGAGCATGACTTTCTCTACCACTGTGGCCCTACTTTCATCCTACTTATTCTTTCAAATGACTCTTAAAGCATAATAAAGATCAGAGCTGCTCAATGAAATAAGCTAGCTCGATATAGACTATAAGAAAGGAGGAGCAGTCCTTCCCTCAGCCATTCCCGGTATCCTTCCCATAGTTAGCTCAGAGTGGAGGATGAATAGAAAGTTCAGGATCATTCTTGGCTACGAAGCAAATTAGGCCAATCTGGACTACATACATACATACACACACACACACATACATACAAAAGAAAAGAGAAAAGAAAAGAAAGAGTTGGGAAAAGATGCCAATTAAGGTTTATTATTACTAATAGCCAATGTTGAATACCTACTTTATACTACTACATTGGAGAACCCTTCATATAGACTTTCTAATCTGTGTAACAGCATCATTAACTTCATTATAATAAAATTGGCTCCATATTTCCTATTATATTTGAACCAAATTGACACCCAAGACAAGGATTGTGCTCAGTCAATTAGGGCAGGCTGTCGGTAAGACTTACTCAGAATCTGACACACAGACACATACATACATCCCAACAGTAAGAAAACATAGTCTGGCCTCATTCGGCATAAACTAGCTTCAAGTTACTGGGAACTTTTATCCAAAACTCTTCCCTATTAGCCTCACCAAGAGATTTTTGCTTAAAGGAAGATTTATTCACTCAGTTTAAGTTGCTACTCATAAATAGAATTTACTTAATCTTAAATATAGATTATAGACTGAACCTCCAACCCTGGTCAACTTTTAAAGTTAGTAATTTTCAAAGGATTCAGATGTTGGGACCATAGATGGAGCATCCTGATTCTATCCTAGAGACAGAAAAGACAAATCACTGCTCACAGTGGGTGTACAGTTTCATTTTTATGATCTGAAGATAACTGGCTATGCTAAAGCATTTTGGAACTAAATCTTAGCAATGTTACGGAGTTTTCTTGCTTGTTACAACTTTTCCCTCCAGCTCACCCTGCCCCTATACTCTGCAGACATTCTCCCAGTCTCTGTCACACAGAATTAMCCCACAGGATRAGTGCTCCCTTTACAGGTTCATATTCCTCCCCGGTGCTTTAGGAAGATAGTTTTCAAACTTCCCCGAGTCTCCTTCAGGGYTTGTTAAGCCTCAGACTGCTGATGCCCACCTGCATTTCGCTACAGTGGTACTGATGTAGTGAGGAGAAATCCAAGGGTGGGTGTTTCTAATACATCCCAGAAGAAAGGATGCAGCTGATGTGGGGACATTACCCAGTCCTGTGATAGAGGAGGTTCTATCTGACCTACAAAGATACTAGAAGAAAAATTTTAGAACTAGTATCCTGCTATTTGGACTGCCTTGAGATATTCACAAATCGAAAGCAGGGTTTTATAAGCTGACTAGAGTTTTGATAAATTATTTTATCTTCTTTTTCTACTCATTACATTTAATAGCCTTTCTGATTCCCTCTCACTTTTCAACACCTATCTCAAGATCTATCTGGCAGGGATGGATTATAAAGACATGAAAATCATTGTTCAGATAATATGGGTACTGAAGCATGTATTTAATTTATTAAGTAGTTTAGCATATAAATCTTAGGGAAGGAAAGTGAATGATTACTCAGAAATACTGACAAGCTTATTAAATATAAAAATTTTAAGACCTGAAGGAACCTAGAAATTACTTTAGTCTCCAAATTTTACATTTTGTAATCTGTATCATGCAGTATATGAATGATCATGGGTTAGGTAAATAGACTTCAGGGCTTCAAATGCTAGTTATGTCGAGGTATATGTGAGGCAAAATAAACTCATTTCCTTTAAAACACATAACACTATCTTCATCTTCCTGAGGCTTCTGTGTGTYTTCAAGATAGAAGAACTATATAATGTCGGTCATGGCTCTTTCTTAGTTAACAGTTRGACCCATTGCTCTCAGTGTAGAAATTGTTCCCCTAAGCACACATTAAGTATATTATCTTTTAAAAATGAATAACACTTAACAATAACTTACTCCATGTTTGCCAGCCTGGTAGAGATTGTAAGGCAGTCTAGGCGGCTAGGTAGGTGCCTAGTGGACATGCATAGGGAACTAATGAGAAAAGAGTTGTTACTACCTAAGAGAAATAATAAGTGGCACTTTTGCATTCAACTGTGTTAATTAGGCAAAGTGATTAAAGTTTGGTTTCAAATTGCTAAGGATCATTAAAAAACCAAACACCACCCCCCACCAAACACATGCGCGCACGGGGGCGCGCGCGCGCGCGCGCGCTCACACACACACACACACACACACACACACACACACACACACACACACACACGCACCCTTTCACCTATCTCTAGCTACAAAACAACACAACTAGTTTTGAGGGCTGTACCTCTATGAACGATCACTTGCCAAGCACACCCTGGGTTCCACCCCCAAGGCTAAGAAATGTTTTTAAAGGAGAACTAGTTTTTCTCAGGTTTTACCAATTAGTTGAATTGCTTATAACAGTTTCACACTACACGAATATATACTGCATATGCATATATAGAGATTCGAGCCCCTAAGCCTTGCTCTTGGAGAACTTATGGAAACTTGGTTCATCTTCAGGGATTGTGATCAACTAGTTGGTCAAGTGGTTCTGAAATTAACATTTTGAATTGTCTTGTTCATGTCTTGTTATAATTATCGGGATGCTTAAAGGTGGTGGTGGTTGTGATGATGGTAGTAGTGGTGGTTGTTACAAGATCTTATGTCGTCCAGGGTAACCTCACACTATCTAGGGAACCTGAGCTGATCTTACACTCCTGCTCCTACTGCCTCTGCCTACAGAGTGTGGGAAACGCAGGTGCCAGCCACCAACTCCAGTTGAAAGCTATTCATTACCATCAATTCAAACTGGAAATTTTCATTTCTAGCTGAAATTGCTTACATTGAAATACTATGGCATGACATTGTGGATGGTGATCTTCTTTTTTGTTACTAGTATTAAATAATATTTATTGCTTGCTTTAAACACACAGAGACCGGGGGCCTAAATCCAGGTGTTCAGTTAGTAGTGTCGCCTTGGCCAGCTCTTTGGTATAGCCGGGGAATACTGAGGACACCAAACGTCCACCTCCACTATTCTCCCCACACCATAGCCCAACTTCTAATGACCCTTTCTCCCTGTCACCCTGTCCGCTCAAGTTCCAAAGGCCCTTTCTCACCATCACCCCGTTTGTGAAATTCTATGCAGCCTAAGTTCGTTAAGTCTTTTCTGACTCTCACAGCTTGACCCTCTAATTCTCATAACATTTTTTATCAGTCCTTTCTTCCAAAATTTTAGGAATATTAAAAAAATTCTTAATTTTGGTATATTTTTAATGTGTCACTTCTAGTAGTCTTTTTTTAAAATTATGTCTAAAAACTATACATCTTAAAATTAACCACTCAATAGTTTTCTAGTGGTCAATCATATTATCTTCTGTGGAAAAACTGAACTCCTATGCCACTAATCTCCCCATTTCTCCCTAGCCCCGCCCCATCATGGTTTTTTTCACAGCCTTTTTTAAAAAATGTACAAATCACTTCTTAACCCCTCTTTTATAACGGATTGATAGTTACTGTCACTTATCTCACACAATAAAGCTTTAGCTTCTTACTGTTCTAGCATGCAAAAAGATTTAGAATCACAAAGTCCTTGTCTGTATATGGAGGCTGTCCATATAATCCTTGTTACTAAGTGGAGGATATTTTGTCCTGGGATTTCTTCCAATGAAAGTAAGCTTTTATTCTGAGAACTGGGGGCACCCATGGCCATTTTGTGCTTGCTTATTTGTTTAAGATCCTAAAGTGGCCAGGAAAAGCAGGCTTACATATTAGACTTCACATGGCTCTTTCCCACAGACACCAGAGGTTTATTTTCTTCTACACATAGCATGTATCAGATTGGATGTTTTCCTAGAACCTGACAGTATTAATATTTATCAAATAATTTTAAAAATCTTTGCTTAATGCAATATGAAACTATTTAGCATGAAACAACTATTATGGGAATAATATTTTGGGGTATAAAATAATGAGTAAAAATAAAAATGCACTTTTTGACAATAAAGTCTCAAATATTATTTTCAGAAACATTGGCCATAAGAACACTCAATTTTTCCCCCAGTCAGGAATTTTTTTGTTGTTGTTAAATTAAATAGATTTAACTAAGGAGGTGTGGTATAGCTGGCTGGATCTGTAGCAGACCAAGCAATTACTTGTCTTTCTTTTCAGTGCTCCTCTTGCTATTTAAAATCTCTCTTCATTGTATATTATTTGCAGACCTAAATCACAGAGCTCCGTTTAATGCCCTCACTCGCCCAAGCTCAGGCTGCCAGCATCACTATTCAGCCGGTTCTCCAGTCGTAGTCTCTGATAAAAGATGAGCACTAATACTTTACAAACAGGAATCTATAGAGAACACCGAATGTCCGCCTAGACAGTCCCCAAGTTCTGAGCTTTCATTTTAAAAACCATTTACCTTCTTTTTTTATAATACTAAGTTTATTTAGAATACAGAGTGCCTGTGGCACTAACTAGTATGATAACTAGTGCTAGTTTGAATTCATTGTTCACCTTTTTTAAAAGGTTCTAACTTAGGTTTGAAAATATAACAACCTATGGTTCAAGAAGTTCCTTTTACTTTTTCTTTTTYTTTTTTTTTTKTTTTTTTTTATTGGATATATTCTTTATTTACATTTCATTTCCCAAGAAGTTCCTTTTACTAAGGTATTTGCATCTGATGTGAGCCTTATTACACAGAATTACATAGAATCCACGTTATTGTTATGTGATAGAAACTTTTACATTTTATATAGAAAAGATTAATCTTAAGTAAACAAGGAACTTGATTCTCTAGGCTTTCAATAATTAATTCTAAATGACAAGTTACTCCTAGTAAATTTGTTACACAGCACAGCTTTAAACTAAATTGCATATAATGCTAAATTACTTGCTATATTTATAATATACTTAAGAAAACCAAAGAATCTTAGGTGTTTATTACTTGGACTATTCTTTGAAGTCTTTGTGGGGTTTAAAAGAGTCCTAATCTTGCCTTTGACCTCCAGATGTGCAACAGTACTGTTATATACAGGTCAGGGCTCTAATGTCGAGGAGCCGCCTCTTGGTTTCTAGCAGAGCCTGGGCCTAGGACCAGGCATTGAGCTCTGAGGATGCTACTCTTCTCCTTCGTCACTTGTGGGGATCAGGTCAGGCTGCGTGAGCTCTGGACCCTTTAATGGCTTTATCCCTTGAGCCAGTCTAACTTCTTAGCTATCCTCAACTCCCTTCTCTGGCCTTCATCCTCTCCAGCTGCTCCTTGTTGCGTCTGACATCTATCGACCATTCCGTCCTCAGCGCTCTTCATGTGTGCTTACGGCTTTCAGTTTTTCTTCTAATTTGCCCAGTCCCCATAACCCATGATTAACCTCGTGTGTGTGTGTGTGTGTGTACTCTCGCGCTAAGACGGAAATTAATTAATGATTCTATGTAAGTTTTAACTAGACAAAAGCTTTAAGTAGGCAGTTCTTAGAGTTTGATGAGATTTTTAGACATGTAACCTGAATCTTGGTTAAGTATGCATTAAACCTGGTTTCCCATATGAAAACTCTTTACCTCCTTGACTCGAATATAAATTTAAAGACCTCTCTCTTCCTCCTCTGCATTCCCTCCACAGCCTGCCCTGTACTGATTGCAAAAATCATCTCTCTTCACTTAATCACTGCCATTCCTCCTCCTGTTCCTTTTCTGCCTTTGAAATCACAGTACTTAACAGAATTTTAAATGGTGACAAGCGATAATGAAAGTGATCATTTGAAACCCGCTTGGGAATACTGTCATTTTTGTTGCAAAGATGCCATGCAAATTAAGGTGCAATGTGTTGGGGGTCTTGTGTTTTCTAAACATCCTAAATTCTGCTTGAAGACACTTTGTGCCATGCCCAGTGTTACTTGGCTCAGATGATCTTTGGAGCCTAATCAAGCCTGTGTTCCCTTCAACAGTCATTTCTGTTATCTGCCATGTTCCAGGCAGTGTGTTCATACCTACGAGAAGCTCTGGACCCTTCTAATGACTTATTTTACGTTTAGCAATTGATCTTTTAAATATGATTTTTTTTTTAACATTCTGCCAGTGCACTAAATATATTTCACTCGTGCAAACAGAGAAATACAACAGTACTATTTTAGACAGTAATTTTGTCTTCATCATTCCAATGCTCTCTTGCTGTCCAGGAATGAAAATAGCAATCTGTTCCATCTCATGCCTAGAGTATTCAAGTAGCAATGAGTTCCTGAGCAACAGGCATGCTGACGACTCTGCGTCCCCACATCCTGAGATTCTGCCATGGTTTCTGTGGCTGAGTGACACGGCRTGGGGACATGCATGGCATATTTGCTCTCCCCACCTTGGACTTTTGGAGTCTGCCTGACTTGACTTTTACTTCACTCATTGTGCAGTCACAGGTCACTTTCCACATAATAGAATTTATAAACATCCACCAGCTCTTCACAGTAATGACTGTGCCACTGATAGGCCAAATAGAACAGGCCTGATTCTGTTCAGGTTGTGTGAGTCAGCAGATACACTAGTTCTCACATAGAAACATTGCAGTGCAGACCACTCGGGCATACAGTGAATTATTTGTGGTAAAAGAAACTGATGCAACCTGAACATTTTCCCGTGACTAGTCATTAATTATTATTTTTTAATTAAGTTAAAGACTGAAGCTTTACATTTTAATTTAGAACTCGAAGTCATTTTCCAAGTTATTTTACATACTTAACCTTATTTTGTCCTGATTTAAATTAGTGGCATATTGCTAGCCTCTCTTAGAGATACAAAACTGAGGTCCTGGCAGGTAGCATGATTTGCCGTAATCACCAGCCTACCTAATAATAAAATAACAAGGCATTAATGAGCCTTCATATGTACAGATTTTAGATGGAAGCCTTGAAAATAAAAGTTGGTCAGTTTAAACGTTTTCATAGTTCAAGGACTTCTAAAACTGCATTCTAGGTATGTGTGGTACCACAGACCAATAATCCCAGCATTTCAGAGTTGGAGGCAGGGGGACACAAGTTCATGGCCACCTGGGCTACATGAAATTCCATCCAAAAAAAAAAAAAAAATGAAAGGGAGGCAGGGAGGGAGAGAGAGAAGCATTGTAGGTACCTCCTTGCTTTCACAGGATTTTTAGGCTCAAGTCTTCACTCGTGATATGCTGGTTTTAGCCCTGGTAGAAGACCCAGTAACCCGGTGCTCCAGTGGTCCTGTCAGTACCCAGATCCCTTCCCTGGATTCTGTCACCACAGCAGCCTAGCTGCTCACCTG
>BDUI01011520.1:41564-59693 GCA_002335545.1 Apodemus speciosus
TCACCCAGAATCCCATTTTTGTCTGTGGAAGAACCAGTTAGCACAATAAAGAATTTTAGAGCTAGAAAGGACCTTTGGCATCGTCTAGTCTTACCTTAGAAGTCACTCGGTCCAAGGAAATCACTCTCCCACCCACCCCCGGGACTCGGTTTCCTACTTTAACCACGGTCCTCAGACCCCAGCTGTATGCATGTGTAACTGGCTTGCCTTCCTTCCGATACCCTCCATGTTCGGGCCCGTGGGCTGCGGCTGAGCAGCTGGCTTCTCGACTCTCGGAGTCTGAATTGGCCACCATAAGCAGCAGCTCGGCGTTTAACTAGAACACCTGGCAAAGGTAAAGATGCACAATTGTGAGTTTTCRGGAAAGTTGTAGTCACTGCTGTCACTGGTACTCTGGAAGATACACTTCAGTGTTACATTATGGTGACTTCAGAATGAGCAGAGCGACCCTGTAATCAGGTAGTGATACCACCTACTGCATTGTGATGAGGCCAGCACAGTGCATCATGGAGACACTGCCAGGGGGAGTCTAATAGAAAGGTTATTTGTCCATCTTCTCCGTCCTGTTTCTCATACATTAAATCAGCAGGCATTTCTTTTGCATGCTCTGCTGGGTCTGACTACTATAGCAGAATGTAAGCTCCTGTCTTAGACCCCAAAGATGACAAAAGATGCTTGGCATGCAGCAACACCCTGTCACTGTCTACGGAGTAGAGAAGCCACACTCAGGTTTACAAGCGTGTGCAGTGTAACTACCTGCCTGATTAACGTAGCCAGCCTCATCCGGATACAGCGAGAAGTACCTGCTCTAACAGTTGTGAGACATCTTACAAATAAGAGTTCCACAAATGTAACAGCTAAGGAAARGACAGATGAATAAGTAATACAGTGAGAATGGTTTTCTTGCAGATGAGCAGTAATTAGATCAATGCATAGAACTGCTACCACAAGCTATATTCTAAATAAATGTACTCATCTAGCTTTTACACTGCCACAAAAGTGTGTCTTAGCAAGAAAGACAGCACAGTATTAAATTATTTGGGGTATTAGATCAGCTAAATATAGTTGGATTATTATATATAATAAGGAGTTTCCGTGTCTGCAATTTTGATTAAGAATATCATGTATTTCAGTGATTTTTAAGTATTTCTCTAACAAATCTTAAGTGTTGAAACTATCAAAACCTAGTACTGAACAAAACTGTAAGAAGATTCTGTAGATAGATATTTATCTATCCTGTGATTGGCCTGTCAGCATATTGGGCTGGAGTTGGTAGAGGAGGAAGAATATTACCAATGGTTTATCATGCATGATCTTCTGATTTGACTATATTTTCAGTGTCAATTTTCTCAGAAAACTACCATAGCAATTTCTGTCTCAAACTCTAGCCAGACAAGGCTTATATAACGGAGTGTTTCTTCCAGATGTCTTTACTGTTGTTCTTGGAGGGTAGAACTGCAGTTCTCTGTGGGTCACGACCCCTTGGGGGGTCACATAACAGATATTTATGTTACAATTCAAAACAGTAGCAAAGTTGCAGTTATAAAGTAGCAACAGTATAGTTTTATGGTTGTGGGATCATCACAACATGGTATCACCACAGCAGGATCAAAAGACCACAGCATTAGGAAGGTTGAGAACCACCACCGTAGAAGGAGATTCTTAAACTGAGGTAGGAAAACGAAGTGATCCTTTCAAAGAGCCATCTCCTGCTCTGTGATGATGAACTAATCCTAGTTTTAGCAGTAGGATTTTCATGTTTCAGCCAGCCTTCTCACAGCACTCTGCCAGCACTGGCCTAAGAGAGCCAGACTCTGCACTCCGCGCAACTGATTGACAGTCTCGCTCTCCCCTGAATGACACTTTTTCATCTCAGTTTTCAAAGCAACAAAAGTAGACACATTCAAAATGTAAATGTGCATGCATGACTGTTCTTTGAACTGTATATTAATACAGGTGTTACATGATAACGAGGCATCTTTAACTCCTACCTGATGAAATGGGAGTTCAACAATATGGGAAGCATCCACACACTGATTTGTTCTATATTTTGGTGCTTTGGTCTCCATTGTCCTTTTATCCTTTTATTTCTTCTAAAGATAAGTACTACAACACATTTCCCCTTAGTCTTTCTATTAAAATAAAAGAGGTAGGATCTTGTGAAATCAATATCGCACAGTTTTTGCTGTACTTCATAATAAGAGTGAGCAGTTAGGATGAGAAAGCTCAGTATTTAATACTGTTTTCCAAACTTGGTTATCAGATCATAAGTTGCTTCTATGATTGAAGAGAGTAAGTATAATATATAGTCAAATAGACAAAATAAATAATAGCTAAGCCGGTATGTTTTTTAAAGCGTAATTACGACTTGTGTGCATCGCATGGCAGCAATTGCTAATGTTTGCTTGAACAAGCTCTCCTGGGATCGTCAGGTCTGTGGAATGGTCTCACTGCACTTGCACATGAGTCCTCATAAAGACACAGGCTCTCAACAGACACCACTTACAAACACTATGCTGTTTTTTGGCAGCTATAGTTCCTCTTCCTGGTTATATTTGTGACGTTCGTGAGACTGTACTAGTACACAAAAGATGAACCTATATATGTATTTAGAGTTTGAAACAGTAGAATTGTGTGCATTTTAGAAACATATATGGTAACTTGTGGCACTTTGAAAAAAAGGAATGTGCAATTATAATAGTTTATACCACTTTGACAATTTTTTAACCCTAGAAGTACTCTTACTAGGCTTTAGAGTCAAAACCAAACCGTATCCTAAAACAAGCGCTTTGTTCCTCCCAGTGACCCTGTTTGATTGGTGATGTGGAATGATTCTCACAGATCATTCCCCCACTGAGTTTTCTTATGTCCTGACCTCAACACCTTCAAAGAACACTTTCAGTGAATCCAGTGATGATCAGGAAAAACCATGACTCTTGCACTGATTTAAATATAAGCAATTTTCTTGTCAAAATATTTTTTAAGAAAATATTCAAACATTTTAAGTAGTGCTTATTAATTTAAAATAGTTGGGGAGATATCTAGGTAGTCACAATCTATGCTAAAATCTAGGGRTTTTCCTCCCACACAACTAAGTATATAATTGTACTTAAAACACACCCATATTCCCCCAAGGCAAATAAGATACATAGGAAATGGATCTCTATATGGGTATGGTTCCCAWATAGATAAACTTCTGTTCAGGCATTTGACTGATATGCCAGTGTGTTGTGAGCACCGTGGGTAGAAGTGCTAACATTAGAAGTTGCATCAATACAAATTACACGTACTTGCTGCGATAGAAGGCAGTGTCTGCCTGTATCTGAATAAGTTACCATTGGCTTTCTCCAGCCTTCCCTACTTAAGGCTGAGCAGTCATTTTCAGTGAAGGAAAATAGAATCTATGAACAAAGAAGTTTTTGTTAAAAAAAAAAAAAAAATGGCCCAATTTGGCACACTTTGAAAAATCTACTGAGTTTTTTTTTTTTTTGAAGTTCGTTGGCCACTTACAACTTCTGAGTCTTACATATACAAATCACAGCATTTAAAAACCACACATTTCCCTGCCCTTCAAAATGTATTCAGAATTGATGCAAAGTCATAACTTGTAACTTCTAATGATTAAAACTTTCCATGTATACTGAAAGATTAAATGACATAAGAGCTACAAAAGATTGGTAATTAATAATGTAACCCCAGAGACTGTCAAACTCCTGGTAGTCCTGGGTTTCTCGCAAAGCCTTAAAATATTTTAGTGGAAAAAAATTACCTAAAAAAGAAGGCACTTTATTATCTGGAGCTAACTATTTATCTGTGTAGAATTTGTCTAAAAAAAAATCCCYTAAAGTATTCTTTATCCTTTTATAAATTTATCCTATTATACATTTTTCTAAAGCCACGTAGAATATAAAGTGATAAAATAAACTATTTTAATTTAACAGAAAATCATGTTACATAGTATAAACAATTAATAATACAGAAATGAAAATAGAAAAAAGTATATGTGATAATGGTAAAAAGTGTCTAAGTTAACATGTAATCATTTGAAATTAACATGTAAAATTTAAAGACTCTCAGTGAAAAAAATTTTAGGCAGCTTTTATTTGTTAATTCTTATTTTTAATTATCTCTACTTTGTCTTGAAATGATTATCAAATGAGAGGGCAACCGGAACCATCCCACTAGCCTATCACAGCTTGGTTTTGTTTCTTCTTCTCTCCAGTCACCCAGACTTGGTCAATTATCAGACTTAAATCATTCCTGTAGCCGTGCTGGTATATCCATGCTCCCTCTTAGAGAAAGCAGTAGTTGATTTATACAATGGATTTAATCAGCAGGAAAAAAAACATAGGATATTTTTTTCACCCTTGCATRTTGATCCTTAACACTTGCCAACATAAAAATGATAGGCTGATATATTCCAATTGTTTGTGAGCAGTATACCTAAACATTTCAAGAAAATGTTTTCCATGTCATTATTTTTAAGTCTCTACACTTTAGCCSTCTCCCTCTCCCTCTCCCTCTCCCTCTCCCTCTCTCTAGTTTTAARTATTTTAACAAATGTAAATGTTTTTAGACAGAGTAATTATTTCATGATATRGAAAAGAGTCGAGTTTATCAGGTCTTTCCTTACCAAGGAAAGGCTAAAAACAAATTTTTTGGTCAACTGTTTGGTTTCTGTCTTTGTTTTCTTTTTAAATAAGATATATTAACCCAAAGGTGTGTTGATGTCAAGGCATGAGCAATCGTAAATGTAGATCTATTGAGTATTCTGTGATGCTGAGTAGCAGGCCTTCCTCAACCTCTGTGATGCTAAGTATTTTCCTTAGAGCGTTTGTYTAATGTTAGATTGTCGTTCTGAAAGATGTTGGTCCTAGTGGGATTTTTAAAAACTTGGAAAACAATCGCATGTATTACAAGTATAGCAATGGTGAATTGTAACCTTACCATACAGTACTGATACTCTACTTTCAAACATGTTCCACTGTTAAATATAGACAACGTAACATTGCTGCTGTACTGTTACTGAGTACTCTTTCCTAAAGGACCCTGTTATCACTACTCCAGATTAGATGTGGGGCAGACACATGATTGACTCCTGTGTCTGCATAGATACTTTCAGGTATATTCTTCTCTTGGTGAGTAAAATTATATTGTCCATGACGTCAGTACATTGGGATCCGAATATACCTGTATCAATGCTAATTGCACATTTCTTATACAGTTACCTTCATTTGCCAAAATTGGCCTAGGCTAAAACTGGAGGGTTTGTTACATGTTTTCTGCCAGAAAGGTTTTCAATTATATTAGTAGTGGGTGTGTACTGTGAAAATAGTGGAACTCCCTTTCAAATTTCTTATCTGCTAAATTTAAATTAATATTTTTTCTTTAGCTCACAAATTACCCTAAATCCAGAGAGAATCTCAACCTTTTTCACTGTTGTCAGACCAAGCATAAGGAACAGCCCTATGACACTACAAAGACAGTTGGGGAATAAGGACTGAATCCCTTATGTTACACTCCAGAATAAAGGCATTCGGTGAAAGAAGTGAACCGAAGTTCACCCTGAGCGCAAGGCTTCTGTACTTGGCATTCCTGCATGGAAGGGAAAACAGGTATCGACGCCATTGGCATCATTTCCACACTGACCTTATGTGGAAAGCCCCACCCAAACTGGAGGACCTCTGGACTCAGTCTGGTTTGCTGGGGGGCGGGGGTGGGGTTGTTTCTTTAAGCCTTTCATTTTCCAAATAGCTATTTGGCAGCATTGAGGGGGAGGACATATAGACTTGAAAATACTTTCTTAAGAGATCATGTAACTATATAACTCTGAATTTAAATTTTGAGGAGAGAGGATCACTTCAATCCGCTGCCTCGTATAAGAAACATTTTTTTTAAAATCTGTAACTGCTTTAGTGTTAACAGGGTACAAGGTGGTTTTGTCCTGTATTGTATTTCAAAGGTTCTCATCAGTTGTGACTGTATTGTACTGTATGAAAAGAAGTCAGAACTTGCCTTGTATTGATTATAATGGACCATAACTCATTCTAATTCAATTTTCATGTTCCAAATTTTTCAGTGATGCATGTTCACAGTTAGGTCCTAAAATCCTGTGGTGCTAACTCCTCCATAATCCAATGGTGCTTTCTGTGGATGCTAACTGTACACATGCTGAACAAAGCTTGAGATTCAAAAGCTCCCTCCCTTCCTCTCTTTATATGAAGTAAAATAAAATAACTTGAATTTGTCTCAAAGTATTCACTGACAATCTAATAAACTGGTTTATATGTGTCATTAGTTTGGATTCTTTTTTTTTTAGAAGTCAGCTCAGTTACACTGRACTCCGAATGCTGATCTTACATGTCTTTATTTCATTATTCATTTGTACCTACAAATTTATGTTGTCTCAAGGAATTTAAACCCAATTGGTCTAACTTATGAAACCGTGTTTAGAAAGAACCCATAAAACCAAGCCCTGTCAGACCTAAAAATAAGTATGTTGAAAAAAACCAAACATGTGTCTTTGTCTGTTTTAGTAGTTGATTGAGAATTGACCATTAGATTGAGCCAGAAGAAAACGTTTGCAGGAAAGCAAGTACACCTTCTAAGCCTTTATTTCATCCMGACAACGCTAACAAGACTCACTCCTCCAGAGCCGCCCGTAAAGTTAGTGAATTGAAACGCCGGTCGGCAGCAGAGCTCCGGACGGGCGTGCATGTGGCCTTGGGTTCACTTTCTGCAACACAAAAGTCAGAAGGAAAATTACATTCTTCAAGTATGAAAATAAGGACAGAAATAATCCAATTATAATTTCCCAGAACAAATTGACATCATATATCAGAACAGATGACAGGGAAATGTATGATGATAGCCTCRTGAGACGTGAGCTTTGCCAGCTATAAGGAGAACTGTCGGATAAGGGGAGCTGCTAATGCTCTCCGTGAAATCAGAGCAGTCCTCCCCAGCCAGAGATGAAGTTAATACTAAAGCCCTATGTGTATTTGCATTCTAGCCTTGTAGCTTCCCTAACCACTGGGGATATTAAATTTTGAAAAGAAGAAAGAAAGGAARCAAATTACTAAAGTTCCTCTGACAACAGTCATTGAHATCARATATAAAGGATTCACGCTTGCCTGTCTAGCCAGTGGGTCTGGCAACTGAAAGGACATTCCTGTATCACTGGAGGGTCCCTGTTATACATTAATTTCATCTCAGATAGCTATTGAATCTCATATGGCTTCTGACATTAGACATTAAAATTTGGAGAATGGAGTCAGAGGCATGCTCCTCTGACTCTTGAATAAGTGCAGTGTTCCTAAATCCCAGCCTATCCCAGAGGTATTTCTGCCACGTGGGACCTACTTTACAACAGCATTTCAATTGCTACGAAGTAATTCCACATTGCTTTACTGAAGTAGGGGTAAGTAAATACAGGAATGTTTTAAAGAATCTTGATTTCTGGTAATATCTGTCAACATGACAGTTAATTCTATCTTCAAGAACGAGTAAGAGAATACATTTCTTGCCTTGTGGAGGAAATAAGTTATTTATATGAAAATATTTCCAACCTTAACCCCATAGTCAACTAGATTTCTGCGTTAATGTTCACTACAATATTTRTACCACCAAAAGATTTAAAATGTTATCTTTTGGGGCGCTCTAACTTAGTGAGACCATTCCTCAAAATACAAAGAGTACTGGGGGTGTTACTCAGTGATAGAGCACTTGCCCAGCACAAAAGATGCCCTAGGCTCAATCCTCAGAGCCCCCCAAAATTAAAGTAAATGAAACATCTGCCTTCAATTTTAAAAGGAATGAAGTTGCTCTAAGCAAAACCTTGATTCAAGATTGTAAAAGATGTACATACGTATGTACATCTGTAGGTTTCAACAATATTTTGGAAAGTTGTCTTTTCTGATCTTTTTTTTTTTATTTCTCCTAATACTTTTTTTCCTTTCTGGTCTTAAAATAATAATTTCATTGCAGATCTTAASCTCAAGATCTTTTTTTCTTCTATATCCTTGTAGGGAAGCATTTTCTAAAGAAATTCAGATGTTCTCCATTAAAGAGAATCTTTTTATTAAACTTTTAACACTGAGAGCCCAGGCCCACTCATCTTTGGGAATTAATTTGCAACATCAGGAGTTGTTTTGAGTCTGAAAATAGTAATTTTAAGAAGCAATCAGAGTGAACCTATGGAGTTCGTCTCAAACATGTCCCCTGTGCTTGTTCTTTGCTGAGACAGATTCAGATTCATACTTAGAACTAGCACTGTCTTCCGTGTTCTCTACTTTATCTTTGGAAAGAGGAGGTGGGAGTAAAAAGTAATACAATTCACTCAAAAAATGAGCAGTACTTAATCAGGCCGAAGAGAGTGCACAGCGCAGTGAGTGCAACACTACACAGAATTCTTTGCAAGTGGATGTCTTGTATTGTGTGAATGGTACAAAGCTTACACATTTTAACAAGACATAATGTTTGATGTCATAAAAGACCCAACAAAAGACATGCAATGAAAAATGACTTCTGAATGGAAGGATGGACTCCCAGCTTTGTGAATCTAGAAACTCAGTTTTGTTAGTTCATCCTGAATGAATTCAGAAGAATGTCCCTTTAAACAAGGTCAGGAAGAAAGCATTTTTCAGTGCCAAATATCCAGTGGAGAAATTAAGTAATTTACAACCCCCCCCCAAAAAAAAAGGGGAAGAAAAGAAAAAAACTGTCACTCATGGAGAAAGAACCTTTGTCTAAGACACAGAGTCTGAGTTTTGCTTTTCTTTTTGTAAATTACTTTATAAGCTATATTATTTTTTTAATTTTGGAAATTACTTTTTAAAGGAAGGAATGCGTGCTGGAGAGACTAGATTACCTTAGTCAATTGGTCATCATATTCTTTCTTCAGTAGGGAATTCTACTCAAATATGAACATCAGGATGTTCCTTGGCAAATAGAAAAACAAAGGAGAATGAGTAATAATCATGAGTAGCATCTTGTCATATCTCCATGAGGCAAACCTCCCAAGAAAGAAGTTCACAACAGCTCATCAGAACACAGTCCCTCCAGCCCATGACGGAGAACACTAACAAATCCTTACACTTTGATTTTTTTTCCCTAGATTCCATTGATTTTGCATCTTTCAGTGTGGGACTATTATGGCTTACAGAATTCAGCCAAATAATATCTTATATT
The DNA here is from genome assembly GCA_002335545.1 of Apodemus speciosus. Classification (NCBI taxonomy): domain Eukaryota; kingdom Metazoa; phylum Chordata; class Mammalia; order Rodentia; family Muridae; genus Apodemus; species Apodemus speciosus. Next base: position 50,754 of record BDUI01011520.1, read on the forward strand.
CAGTATCACTTTAGGATCATTAATGATATGATACAATTTATAGCCATCATTAAGCATTATTATTGCTCATAAATAATTGCACATTGCTTATATAGTTTTTCATGCAATTGATATTCATTAAGCATCAACATTAATAATTCACTGTCATTAAGGATATCCTTTACCATTACAAAACTTCTACATATAGTAGCTCTCTAATCATGCCCACCCACCACCCTCTTATTTGTTTGTTGGGTTTGGTGTTTCTGATCACTTATCTTGGGCTGCTTTAACTCACTATGTAGAGAGGCTTGACCTTCAACTTCTGATCTTTTCATTCGTCTCTGTAGTGGAGACACACAGCATCATACCTGGTTTTATATAGTGCTGGGGATTGGATCCAAGGCTTCATGCGTGCTTAGCAGTTACCCTGCCTAAACTGAACGACCAGATATAAGGCTAGACTACTTCTTGACACCTCTCCTGGCAGCCCCTGCTCATTGACCACACTCAGCATGAAAGATTGGCATATTTGCCATTTTTCTTAGACACCCACCAGCACATGTCCAAACCATCTGTGTTGGTCCAGATCCTCCAAGAGACAGATGCCAAAATGAGATTATTTGTTACGGAAAGTGCCAGCTAGAATGAACTGCCGGAAAAGCCATCAGACCATAAATCAGGTCTTCTCCTATGAAATACAAACACAGGGGGCAGGGAGAAAGGATGAAAGGTGTAGGCAATGAATTTATTAAACTGCAGTGCAGCTCTATGCAAATTTCATCGAGACTTGTAGGGAGAGTTTAAGGAAAAGCTGTCCTTTAGAAAAGGCCAGCATCTTGCAGGTACACCCCTGCCCAGCATCACTGACACAGTTAATCATTTCTCATCCTCTGAGGGGAAGCACATTCCAGTGCCAACATTATGACCGATTTTAGAACATGACAGCTGGGTCAGTGGGTCATTTACATAGAGCTGTAGATCTGAACAATGCAAACAAGAACCTGTGGTTGCTATCAAAGTCCATCCCGCAGACATCCTACTATAGATTGCATGATCGAGCCACAGGCTGTTTCTGCATTCTGGGAGGCTGGCTTCTGGGTGGTATAATATTTGGATTACAGACCTATACCCCCTACCTCCTTTGCCATGAGGCAAATTGCCTTACAGATAGATGTCTGTCTCTGCTACCATGCTCTTGTCATGGGCCTATCGTGCCAATTCTGAGATAAGCAGTGGTGGTGTTAGTGAGGTCAGCTRGTCAAACCCCATTGTCTGCTTGGCTGTTCAGTGCCTCTTCCAAGATAAATGTTAATTCGTGACGCAAAACTCTTCATTGTGCATTCACAGTCCAGTATGTCCCTTCTCTTTAGAACTCCTAAGCAGATACCTGGGCCATTGGCCAATATCTGAAAACTGTAAATACAAAATATACGATCAGATAAATACCTTGAAGTTCTCACATAGCCACAGGTATAAGATGAGAGTTGCTGGTGCATCCACTGAGAGTGATGAAATTGAGACCATTTGAGCAAACGGTTTGAACCACATAGTCATTGCCTCTGGTCCTACTTAGTTTTATAATTAGATGTACCAGGATGTGATCATGGACTGCCACGGCACATGTCCAACTCTGAATTAGAATGTTCAATGGAATCCACATCATAATGGGCAATTCTCTTCTCATAATCCAGAATCATTATCTCTGCCAGGGCTCAATAGCATGCCCATTACTGGTTCTTCTCTGCAGTGGTTAGCATGATTTTATCCCAGAATCCCAAGGGGCTACATTGTGAGAGCTGATTCTCTCCACAAAAGCTGCCATTGCTCCAATTTTGCCCACTATATCTTTTTTCTACACAGAGAGCATGGAACTTGCTGGGTCTATTCAATCATAATGACTAAGCAATATGGCTGTTGTAAATGCAACACAGCCCTGACCTGCTCTGAGCCCTATTCAAAACTGGCAGTCAGTGCCCACTCACACAGTACATACATAGGTCAAAGTAAAATTATACTGTCCTCAAACCTCTTCAAGTCACCTGAAAACTTCACTGAAATGTCAGGATTCTGAATGTCTATAGGGTACATTCTGGAACTCATCTTCTTCAGCCTCCTCATCCCTTCCTCTGGCCAATGCTATTCACGCTTCATTCTGTTATAGAATTCCTTTCTCCTGAAAGCAACTCAGAAATCGCTGTTTCACTAAGTGTTGGTCTTGGCTTGATCCAGACTTCCAACAACTGCCATAATAGTGAACTTTCCCTGGTCCCTGGGATATTGGATTTGTGGTCCTGAGAAAACTGAATTCCAGCTCACTTAATCAAGCTCTCAAAAATACAGACAAGGAATACTCCTAGGACTCCTGTCAGGTTACCTGTCAGGTTAGTCTAGCTAATTCTTGGAAGTTAACAACTGTAGTATCTTCTTCCTTCTTAACAGTTTCCAGCCTGCACCCACCCAGGCTCTGCCGAGTATGAACCGTGATGATCAGGGAGGGCTGAGGATGACGGGAGCTGTGGAGAAAAGCACACACTACTTTCCTTGCCTCTGCAGCATCTTCACGCACTCTTACCAGGAGGGAGGAGACACCTCTACAAGCCTAAAGGATTAATTGTGGGTATGACTGCCCAGAATCTATATTCCAGAGGATCCATCTCCATGTCCTTATCCCAGTTTTGAGTTCCAGGTCAGGGTTTTCCCAGGGTCCCAGAATCCCTTTACCCCTGCTCCTACACCTATTCCTGGATAAACACGCCCAGCCCAGGAGATGTCTGCAGTTCTAACTACTCAAGTCTCCAGTCTGCTCAGTCCTAGCTGTTCTGTCACACTGTAGAAGGTAAAGGACCTCTTTGAAAGCCACTCAGGAGACCCTTGCCTACACTGTTAATGATTAAACATCCTCTCTATCCTCTACTGGCATGAATCCAACTTGGCAGCAGTTGGCTTAACTCTGCTGCTTTGAGGGATACTTTTTACTGCATAACTTTCAAATGCCTACACTTCACTTCTTTTTTCCCCACCAGGATATAGTCTACAGTCACCATCAATGAAACTTTGTGCATTTGATTCATCACCTTTTGATATAAACTATTCATTTCCCATCTATCAATCAAGCTACCCTCCTCTTTGCCTTTGGACAGATAGTGAATAAATTTCAAGTTACCTTCTGACTGCCTGTCCTCTCAGCACATTCTTGGCACTTCTGTACACCTGAGAAAGGAAGCCACGGCTGATGCTATGCTCTGAATATGAAATCCCTTCACAGAATCATGCTAGATGCTTGGTCGCCGGATGATGGCACTATTCTGAGAGGTTCTAAAATTTTTAGGAGGTAGGTTCTAGGAGAAAGCAGGTCCCTCGGGGGTGTTCTTAGGAGATACATCCTGCTGAAGCACCTGCCAGAAAGCCCCTCTTTCTGTTCTTCTCAGCAGCCATGAGTTGACCAGCTCTGCCCTACATGCTCCGGCTGCCCCAGTGTTCTGCCACATCATGAGCCCAGAATCAGTGGAGCCATCCATGAACAATGAGAACTCTGAAACAGGGACCCAAATTAAATCTCCAAAGTTGTTTCTTTCAGTTACTTAGTACAGTGATACAGAAGTAACTAATGCGGTAGGATTAGGTACGTAAGAGATGTATTAAGGTAAAAGCTAGAGAAGAAACGAAGGAGACAAAACGTGGAGGAGCATGGACTCTTCCCTTCTCTACCAGGATCCACAGACCATGGCTTACACCTTACAGTTCCAGCTCACCGGACACCCTGTCCCTTTTCGTGCATGGCACGCCAGCATTTCAGCTGTGGATCTGTAAAACATATTGGTTGACGTGATCATAAGAAGCAGGACAGAAAGAAACAGCATGGCAGGAGGGCGGGGCCAACTCACTGTGCACATGATAATACGGTAGTGTGGGAACCAAGAGAGAACTGGCCTCTAAAACATGAGTCCTTGATTCTGATGTCACAGTATCCCCAGCAAAACTGCTGCCTGGGGCTAAAAGTGGGGAAGAAACCTAGCTTATTCAGCTGTTAGTAAATAGATAGATCCCAATTGAGGAACAAGTACATTGAATCTCAAGAGTGTGTAAAGATGTGCTCACATCTGCATGTACACAGACACACACACACACACACACACACACACACACACACACACACCAAGTGAGCAAACCCAGGTGATAGACAGACAGACAGACAGACAGAGTGATGGTTCATATATGATTGGCCCAAGGAGCGACCCTATTAGGAGGTGTGGCCTTGTTGGAGTAGGTGTGTCACTGAGGGTGTGGCTTAAGACCCTCACCCTAGTTGCCTGGAAGTCAGTCTTCCACTAGCAGCCTTCAGATGAAGATTTAGAGCTCTCAGCTCCTCCTGCACCATGCCTGCCTGGATGCTGCCATGTTTCTGCCTTGATGACAATGGACTGAACCTCTGAGCCTGTAAGTCAGCCCCAATTAAACGTTGTTGTTTATAAAACTCGCATTGGTCGTGGTGTCTGTTCACAGCAGTAAAACCCTAACTAAGACAGATAGATAGATTCCCAAATACTCAGGAGACAGTCAGGAAGATTTCAAATTCAAAACTAGCCTAGGCAACATAATTTATAAAAATAAAATGTAAGAGACTATCTCCAGGTCCCACCTCTTACTGAAGGGAGTCATCATTCTTTTTTGAGGCCATAGCTACTAGTAGGTTTCCCATGCTCCAATGGATGGCTTCATATCCGGGCACAACTAGGCGTAGATGGATGAAGCTAGGAGACAGGCATGTTGAGGGAGAGATGGCAGAGAACCATAGGGGAAAATTAGTGAATCTGTGGATCTGCAGTCATATTCTGTTATATGTCTATGAAATTCTCAAAAGTAAAAAAAATTGAAAGAGAGTAGGCAAAGAGCTCAACACTGCTTTCTCGTGTGGTCACCACGTTGCGTGACTTTTCCACCAATCCGCTTGCCAAGTCTCGGTTCAAGGCAGACATTATAGCCGTCCAACATGGAAAGCCACTCTGGACAAATATGTGAATGGGGCATCAACCAAACAGTGTAAGGAAAGTGGATTGTTAAGACCGAGTAGATTTTGTCGCAAAGCTATCTCATGGTGCCAGAAAACGTAGTGAATCTTTCTTTAAGAGGGCATCACTATCAGACCAGAGACTCTGAGCTGGATTGCTTCCTTGCACTCTCCACCTTGGTAAGTTATGCTGACAGTCTTCACGAGCTGAGCTCGTGTGCATGTCTGTCACGATCCATACTGACCATGAGGGTGGTAACTTACTGACACAAACCAGCCACATAGAAGACAGTGTGCTTGGAGCCCTTAGCCATCTTTTACAGCAGCCTGGACCAGGAAAGCTGGTCCTCACTGAGACAGGCAAATAAGTGTTGTCTAGTTAACACAACTACAGAAGGAAGGTACAAAAATGCTTGAGAAGTCACCTGACTGTCTCTGGAATGTATTCCACTGAGAACGAGATCCCTAGTCTGTGTCCATGTAGTACCAAGAAAGACTGAGCCGCGATCTGCTGGTCTGTGAGAGTCTGCCATGAACCACCTGTCCAGTGCCCCCATGTTTATGCTGGTCACTCAGTTATCAAGCAAAGCCTCCTTTGGCTCACTGGGGACGCTCACAACGGAGAATCCCCCCAGCACCGTGACCTGATGGAGACGGATTTCTACATCCTACATCGTCCTGCTTGGACCGCACATGTGGAGCCCAGTGCTTAGGTCTTCTACAGACACCCAAGTCCACAAGCACAGAGGGGCTGAAAGGGCGTGGGTTCTGAGTCAAGGTAAACCGGGAAGCAGGGAAAACATTTTTTTTCAGTATACTTTTGTCTTATTTGGGGGATACCTTTAATCCCTTAATATTAAATCATCTCTAAGGCACTGAATAATATTTTTAAGAATGAAATATAAATGAATACTTTAAAAGAAATGAGTTTCCTTTTTCCGCCTCAGGTTAAGTTGCCCATCTTTAGTCAGATGGCTGAATGCACAGGGCATGGGCCAGGCCTGATATCCCACTGTCGCCCGAGTGAGAATCTGGCTCTTTTCCTGGGTGTAAGCTAGTTGCAGATTCTCTGCAGTCACTTTGGAGTCTTCCATTCTTTCCAACCGTCAGGAGGCCAGAAAACCTGTCTACATGGAAATTGTGTTGAATTGTCCATGGTACTGAGCCTATAGCCTTCTCTCAAGCACACAAACCCCTCTAGCAAGACTACTGATTAGTTGGATGTGCTTTAGCAATGTTTATATGATACTAGGTGGCCATAATTTGTTACAACTAGCACCACTTTTTGAATTTGTTACTTTTTGTTTGTTTGTTTGTTTGTTTTGAGACAGGGTTTCTCTGTGTAGCCCTTGCTGTCCTGGAACTCACTCTGTAGACCAGGCTGGCCTCAAACTCAGAAATCTGTCTGGCCCTCCCAAGGGCTGGGATTAAAGGTGTGCGCCACCACTAAGATCTGCTTGAGTACGGTGGCACACATCTGTTATCCTAGAATGCTAAGGAAAGAAAATCRTGAGTTCGGGACACTATCAGCAAACAGTAAAAATAATAATTAATTAATGTTCAGTAGTGTTGTTTCCCACTACTTTAATTCCCATCCTCTGGGATTTCTAGACCTGCTGTGCCTCAAGATAACAATGCTCTTTCCCTTTCAGTCCCTTGTAGAGGCCTCTTTCTGCAGAGCTATATAATACGTGATCTTGCACAGTCATTTGGCTTAATTGGTGCTCACAGTGAGCTAAACTTTATTCTTGTAAATCACAACCCTCTGACACACCTATGCTCCTTCTAAAATGCTGTGGGACACACAACACAGGCTCAGGAATGACCATCATATCTTCATGGTTGATATTAGAGGAACCACTCGCTGTCGCCATCTGTTTCTCTGTCTCTGCCCATTTCTATCTCTGTCTCTCTGTTTCGCAGTCTGTCTCTCCCTCTTTTCTTCCCTCCCTCCTCCTCTCCTTCCCTTCTCTCATTCTTTCCTACCATTTCTATGAAACTCTGTATCCCAGACTATCCTCAATCTCACAGTCCATCTGTATCAGCCTTTCTGCGTCCTGGGATTACAGGCATATACCATCACATGTTCCTGGATGTGCATCTCTTTTTGAACAGGGAAATGATTCAAGATTTGACATCACATTCTTTGAGTATCAGGCTCTGGTTCTAGGAGTATTCTAAATACTTTCCCTCTCTCCTCACAAAACCATAATGCCCTCTTAACACAACGGATTATTATCCAGCCATAAAAGAACAGTCTTGTCATTTGTAACAATATAGATGGAACTAAAGATCATTGTGGTAAATGAAATGATCCAGGCACAAAAAGACAAGTGCTGCATAATCTCACGAGTGAAACCTCAAGAGGTGGATCACATGGAATTGAGACTAGAAGGGCAGGGAGCAGGGACCACGGAGAGTGGGAAGGACCTTGGAGAAGATGTCCTAAGTTACAACTGGGTAGAGCGAAAAGCTCAGGACAACTATGAGTTCAAGGAGAACCTTGGTTACAAAGCAAACCCCTGTCTCCTAAATAAGTGAGATTCTTGACATATCATAAAATTCTCTGTGTGACGTGCGCTCKCAAGTAGTAAACAGTTCGTGTTTGCTTGGCTTTGCAACCATCATCCCAAGCTCCAAACCATTTCCACTTGCCAGGAGGAAACCCTACCTGTTAGGAGTCAGCTCYAGTTCCTACCTGCCCTTAGATTCTGTCATGGGATGAGCCACTTTCTCTCGGAYGCATTTCCCTATTTTGCATGGTACATATCCGTARACTCATAGACTATGTCACCTGCATGCCCCACTTCCTTCATGTGTCTCAGGGGTTCAGGTTAATTCATGCTAACTAGAATGTCCCAATGCTTCATCCCAGGCCCGATCAACTCTAATCCTCTGTAATATGGATCRTGTATTCATGTAATCCACTTTTTTTTATTAGATATATTCTTTATTTACATTTCAAATGATTTCCCCTTTCCTGGTTCCCCCACACACACCTGAAAGTCCCATAAACCATCTTCGCACCCCCTGCTCCCCAATCAATCCCTTCCCACTTCCCTGTCCCGGTATTACCCTACACTGCTGCATTGAGCCTTTCCAGGACCAGGGGCCTCTCCTCCCTTTGATGTCCAACAAGGCCATCCTCTGCTGCCTATGTGTTTGGAGACGTGCGTAACACAATGTGTACTGTCTTAGTTAGGGTTTCACTGCTGTGAACAGACACCATGACCAATGCAAGTTTTATAAAAAACAACATTGAATTGGGGCTGGCTTACAGGCTCAGAGGTTCAGTCCATTGTCATCAATTCTACATATTCATCTGAAGGCTGCTAGTTGAAGACTGACTTCCAGGCAACTAGGGTGAGGGTCTTAAGCCCACAACCATAGTGACACACCTACTCCAATAAGGCCACACCTCCTAATAGGGTCACTTCCTGGGCCAATCATATACAAACCATGACATTCCACTCCCTGGCTCCCATAGGCTTGTTCAAACATGAGTCTATTGGGGGCCATACTTAAACATAGCATAATGCGAAATACATTTAGTCCAACTTCAAAAGTCCCTGTAGTCTATAGCAGTCTCAACAAGTCCAAAGTTCAAGGTCTCTTTTGAGATTCTTCCAATCACTTAGCTGTAATCCCCCAAGCAACACAGGAAACCAGCTGGGTAAAGTCCAAACTCTGCATCTCCATGTCTGATGGCAAAGCAGTCTTCAGATATCCAACTCCTTTTTCATCTTTGTTGACTGCAACAAGGTTCTTTCTCCTGGGCTTGTTCCACTCACTGTTAGCAGCTTTCCTTGGGGGGCATCCTGTGGCTCTGGCATCTTTAAAATCTTGGGTACCCCAAGTCAATTTCAGCTTCACAGCTTCTTGTTCCAATGTCTGAGATCCACACATGATCTTCTGTGCATCTCCAAAGAGCTGGTGTCACTTCTGCTCTG